>PITA01009632.1:27067-41272 GCA_004023965.1 Spilogale gracilis | reverse complement strand
TCCCTCTGCCTGTCATTCTCCCTACTTGTGCATGCTTTCTCTCTCTCTCTCTCGCTCTCTCTGTCAAATAAATAAATAAAATCTTTAAGAAAAGCAGCAGAAGAAGGAATCTACATGGAGAATTAGCAGGAGCCACACCTGTCACAAGGAAAATAAAAAGGATCCTGAATGACGTTACACTAAAAAGCAAGGAAAGGCTCCAATAATAACAGGGACATGGCAAAAAGACACAGGAGGCAGAAGGAAAGGGCCCACGCTGACCAAACTGGGGACAATGGGAGCACAGAAAGAACAGGGATTCCTAACTGATTATAAAACATGGAAAAACTATAAATACATGAACCCATAGCAACACAATAATTTTTTTAGACTGCTCTTTTTGAAAGACCTATAGTTCATTCCCAGCTAATAAAGGAAACTCTTTGTTATCAATGGAATCCAACTAATAAAATGACAGGATAGAAAAAATCACCATTCTGCAACATCCGGCAAAATATCTGATTCCGCAAATATCACGGCACAGTGACAATAGCTGTAATTGGGCAAGAGGAGATGTGAGCATTTTGGATGAGCTTAGAGGAGAACCCCACAGTCCTGAGGAAGAAGTTCAGGGTCATGTGTTACTAAAAGAGAGGCTGGAAAGAGAAGGCAGATGGTCAGGGCTCCATTCAAGGAGTTAGGTATTCTAGGGACTGAATTCTGAGAAGGTAATAGAGGTACTCTAGGTCAGGAATGGGACAGCATAAGCCTGGGGCTATGGACTGGGTTAGTGGGCAAAGCTGCAGCTCAGTTGGGCATGAGTTATGTCCCATTACACCTCACCCAGGCTTCCCCACCACCACAAACTGGGAGAATAGAGCCTGCTAGTGGGGACTTTAGGGCTCATGAGGACTCATAATGAATCAGTATTCCCGTGAGCAGGATATTCTAGGAGGACCAGGTCAGGCTCCCTGTTATAGTCCTGAAATGCCCTGGGTACCCATCACGCACTTACTAACGTGTGTCCCTTCTTTTGCAAAAAAAAAAAAAAAAAGATGATGCAGCACTTTGCTAGCAAAATTTAACCCAGGGCACAGCAGAATTAACATCCCCTAGGAATTATTTAAAAAATACAACCCAGGATCCTCCACAGACCTACTGCATCAGGCTCTGTGATATGTGAACAATATCCCCAGGTGATTCTTAGGCACACAGTAGGGAGATAAAATTTGCCCTCCCCCCAACATGACTCTCTCGCATACAGATTATTTTTAGCTTGCTTATTTTTAAGAAACAGAAGGCTTAGGAAGGTCTTTTGCCCTAAAGGAATTTCAATGGAGGATCTGCTCCAGGAAGAGAACAATGACCATAGATAACTACAGTATCATATGAAGTAGGTGTGGTAGACAGGGAGCAATCTAGCAAAATCTGTTCATTTGAATTCCTCTATGTTCCATTGTTTATGGCGGCCAAGTAAATGGCGGTTTACCAAATACTCTTTTTCATCTTCCTATGAAATGTCCTTCACAGTGAAGCCCCAGACCACCATTCCCTGCCTTCTCCTTAGCTCAGGATGACATATAAGCTTCAACCACCTGACTGCCTGTGGGCCTCATATTCTTATGGAGCCCCTATACATACATAACTACATTTCTCTCCTTCTAATCTGTCTCATGTCAATTTAATTCTTACAGCAGCCGAAAGAACCCTAAAGGGTAGAGGAAAAAATCTCCTCAGTGAAGGGTGAAAAGCCCTGGTATGGCTTGCACTTGGAACCGAGGGGATGTCACAGAGCCCCCCCAAGAGGATTCCTGGCCCTTCTTGTATCCAGTTTCAAGAGTACACCCCAGCCTCCCCCATTCCTTCCCCAAATCCATATCATTAACTTTGCAACAGATGCTTCCCACTTGTGAGGATATGAGAGGAGTCAGGATGGAGCTGCAGGGGGATGGGAAAAGGAGAATGTGTCCAGGGAAGTGCAACTGCCTTGATGACAGACAAAAAAAGGGGCTGGCATCTATGGTGGTAAAAAGGGACAGATTGTTTCCATTAGAGTTTCCATTTTCAGCCTGGCTTCCCATTCACCAAAGCACCAATCTAAAGGATTGGTTCTGACGACCCGCCTTGCAAGACTTGAGGGGATGGAGTCAGGATGACCTTTGGTAGATTCTGTAAACCCTCTGTGCCCCTCAGTTTCTTCAACTGTGAAATGGGAATAATACTAGTACCTACCTCACAGAGCTCTGGGGAAGACTCGATGAGTCAAGCTGCCACCCAACATCACATGTCTATGTAATTAGTAACATCCAGCTGTGGTATGAAGCCAGCGCACCGGTTCCCACATCCGACAATCGTTCTAAAGCACCGCACTGCATAGCCACTCTGAAAAATGAAAACAGAAGTTAGAACTGGGAAGTACTCCCTCCCTACAATCACAGCATTGAAGAATAGTCATTTACAGATCTTCTCTTCTTGCAATAACCCTTAAGTCTTTCTTTTTGGGTTTTTCGGTCTGTCAGGAGAAGCTTGACCTGTGTTTCTCACTTCATCCCATCACTGTGGCTATCCTCTCAGCACAGTGGGGACTTGGGTCAGCAAACTCAGTTCATCAGAGTACCTGAACCTGAGGTACAAAAGAACTTTGTTAGTAGCCACATCAGGTGTCTCAGAGAGATGTTTCATCAAAGGTTAACCATCAAGTAGATCCAGAGGGTACAATGCTAAGTGAAATGAGTCAGACAGAGAAAGACAAATATCACACTCTCTCACTCCTATGTGGAATCTAAAAAAGAAAAAAGCAAATGAATAAATAAAAGACAGAAAAGACCTCAAAACATAGTGGTTATGGGGGGTGGGAGGATGGGCAAAACAGGGTGAAGGGGAGCAGGAGGTACAGGCTTCTGGTTAAAGAATAAATAAACCGCAAGAATAAAAGGCACAGAATAAGGAATAGAGTCAGTGGTATTAGAATAGTGTTGCCTGGTGACAGATGGTAACCCCACTTACAGCAAGCACCGCATACTATCATTTCCTTCACTGAAAGACACCACAAGGCTAATCTCTGGGCTTAGTTTTCTGAACTGAAGTCAACTACCCACATTTAACTCTGACGTTAACATCTATTGCTGAAAACCATCATCAAAGCAACACAAAGCAAGAAGGAGAAAAAAAATCAATCCACAGTATATAAAGTAAGGACAATTCTGACACCAAAAAAAAGGAAGAACAGCTGTGCGGTGTGGTAAACAAACCGATAAGCTTCAAAATCAAACAGACTGAGGTGACTGAGCTGTGTGACCCAGTAAAGTAACTTCATTCCTGTGAGCCTCTATCTATCCATTTCTCCACTGGGGATAATGGCATCCACTTCACAGAGAGGCTGTGAGAGCTCCGGGAGACAGGCTATGGAAAGCATCTGTCCACAGGAACCCCTTGACCAATGGTAGCATGTGTGTATCTTTTCAACCTTGGGAACCAGTAACATCAGACACTGATGGGGTTTCCATGTGTAAGGAATCCATGCAGTTCTGTATGCCCAGCGCCACGGGGTGGACAGCGCCCATAGAACCAGGGCTTTTATTTAGTGAAAAATATACTTACTAAAAGTGATATTTAGGGGCACCTGCATGGCTCAGTCAGTTAAGCATCTGCCTTCAGCTCAGGTCATGATCCCAGAGTCCTGGAATCGAGTCCCTGCATCACGCTCCCTGCTCAGCAGGGAGTCTGCTTCTCCCTCTGCCTGCCACTGCCACTCGTTGTGCTCTTGCTCTGTGAAATAAATAAATAAAATCTTTTAAAAATAAAAAAATAAAATATTTAGAGATACACGGTTGCTTGTGCCAGCTGCTCCTTATTTGCAGAACAAGTGAGAGGGAAAATGAAGTCTCCACCTGAAGAGCTTCTAGTCAGCTAAGACAGAACAGTTATAAACCTCAGAGAAAAATTACTTGTGTGCATAGCCAAACACAAAAGAAAGTGCTCCGCGAACGGGCTTGAGGTCAAGGATGGAAAGGTTAACACCAGCGTGAATTGCGAGCTTTACATTATAGACAGTCACACTCCCATTCTCTTGTGATTTCAGATAATACAGATGACTAAAATTCAGAATAAGGTCTAGAATGTGGTAAACACCACAAAAATTCTATATATACAATGTATGTATGTGAGAGAGCGGGCACAAGCATGAGTGGGGCAAAGAGGCAAAGGATGAAGAGGAGAGAGAGAGAATCCTAAGTAGGCTCCATGCCCAGCACTGAGCCCAAAGTGGGGCTTAAACTCATGACCCTGAGATCATGACCTGAGCTGAAATCATGGGTCGGATATTTAACCCACTGAGCCACCCAGGCACCCCTGGAAGTGCTTTATATTTATAATTTAGCACTACAACAACTACGAGGGCAGTCATTTTATTATCTCCATCTTACAGATGAAGATACTGAGGCCCAGAGAGGTGCAGTAATTTACCCAGGGCCACACAGCTACTTAGAAGTAAAGCCAGGGTTCAACAAAATATGGTCTACTCTGGAGTACAGGTCTTGGGCTAAGGCCACGCCATATTAGAGGTTGAATCCATTTCCCATCACATAGATAAGACTATCTGCTTGGGTACATAAATGAAGATAAAGGCAAACTAAGAAAGATGAAGACTGAGGGTTTGGGTTTCCTCCCCCCCTGTAAAATATAAAGCAATATAACCCGCAATGGAACAGTGCTAGGAAGACAGTAGTTCAAAACTCACTCCACTGAATATGTACTTTATTGCTTTCAGGGTTGCGGTCTCAGTTTTCACGTGGCCAAAGATAACCCAAAGCTTGGATGGATATGCTATTCTGCACTGCCCCTCAGGCCTGGAATAGAAGCTTGCAGGCTCCTCACGCCAGCAGCAAAGTGTAGCTAATCAATTACAGCAGCCAGAAATAGTATATATTCATGAGTGCAGCAGTGGCCTTTAACCTCCAGAGCACGACCATTTCAGAGGATAGAAAACCAAACATTGCAGCAAAGCCGCAACATTCACCCTGATTTCCCATCCTGGGCAGGCCCAGAGAAGTCATTTTCGGCTTAGCCTGGCTGATAGTCATCTGCGTCACAAAACTATTCCCCACCGTGCGCCTTCCTACTTAACTCAATGTGTTCTGAGCCTGATAACCAAGACTGCTGGGGAGTCAGCTCAGGACTGGAGTTAATACAGAGATTCAATTGCATTTCACCCCAGAAGGGGCTGCTTACAGGTCAGTGCCGAGATAATCGGCCAAGTAGCTTGTGCCCCAGACGTCCCGGCTGCCGCCATGGGTTCTAGTACAAACTGGGAAAATTCAAAAACATTTATTGACAAATAAAAGGGACAAGTGAAATGCTGGGAGAACCGCCTCCCCATTTTCTTAATTGAGATTGGACACGGCAAGTGACATTTCCCCAGGCACGGTTTTGTTTTTCCTTCCCATCCCTCCTCCCAAATACTTTATGTTAAATCTCGAACTTGGAGACCCGAGAAACAATGGGAAGTCAGTAACAGCTTTCAGGGCCCGAGACAGACATGGCTTGATACATGACAAAATACCAGTGACAGAATGGCCTCACTGATTCAGAGGAAGCCATGCTTGTTTACATTTTTGAGGTCTTAAATTTCTTTCTTTTTTTTTTTAAGATTTTATTTATTTGACAGAGAGAAACACAGCCAGAGAGGGAACACAAGCAGGGGGAGTGAGAGAGGGAGAAGCAGGCCTCCCGCCGAGCAGGGAGCTCAATGTGGGACTCGATCCTGGGTCTACAGGATCATGACCTGAGCTGAAGGCAGTCGCTTAACCAACTGAGCCACCCAGGCGCCCCTTAAATTTCTTTCTTTTAAAAAACGATTTTATTTATTTGACAGAGAGAGAGAGATCACAAGTAGGCAGAGAGACAGGCAGAGAGAGAGGAGGAAGCAGGCTCCCTGCCGAGCAGATAGCACAATGCGGGCCTCGATCCCAGGACCCTGAGATCATGACCTGAGCCGAAAACAGAGGATTAACCCACTGAGCCACGAAAGCGACCAGTCTTAAATTTCTTTACTTCTCGCTAAGCCAAGATGTATTTTTGTAGATGTATTAAGTAAAATGTTTTGTTCCAGGTACTGTGGTTTGCACAAAATGTATCTCTATCAGATATTATACCAGATAGCTTATAAACTAATGATTCAAGTCAATAAGATACAATCCTAACATCACTGGGTTTGACCGTCATCTACATACGTCACACTCTGACCTTCAGGGTACCTAGGACCACTGAGTATGAGCAAAAGGGCTACTGCTATTCTGGGGTCGGATCTCTCAAAGCCCAAGAAGAGAGATGTCAAAGTGTCCTTTGTCCAGTGGAAGGAGAAACAAAAGGATGAAAAGCTTTCTATTCTAACAGGAGGCCTTCAGCATCAGAAAAGGGAGTTTAGGGGCGCCTGGGTGGTTCAGTTGGTTAAGCAACTGCCTTTGGCTCAGGTCATGATCCTGGAGTCCGGAAATCAAGCCCCACATCGGGCTCCCTGCTCAGTGGAAGCCTGCTTCTCCCTTTCTCACTCTTGTTGCTTGTGTCCCCTCTCTAGCTGTGTTTCTCTCTATCAAATAAATAAAATCCTTTAGAAATTTTTAAAAAAGAAAGAAAAAGGAGTTTAGATACAGTATGGCCATTAAAGACTTTTAAGAAAAGAGGTGGCTTGACTTCTTAGGGAAGTGTTTCTGAAAATTTAATCTGAAAAACATGCAACATCGGTAAGAGGTAATATTGGAAGTAGGAAGACAAGTAAAAAGTATGGATATGGAATGAATAAGCCACGGGGATGAAGGGTACCATATTGACTATCATCAATGACACAGTAATAGCATTGTACGGTGACAGATGGTAGCCACACTTGCAGTGAGCACAGCATAAGGTATAGACCTGTCAAATCACTATGCTGTACACCTGAAACGAATGTAACATTGTGTCAACTATACTTCAATTAAAAAATTAAATTAAATATCTACTATGGAATTTAGGCAGGGAATGGTCATTCAATTCTGGCCAAAGTAGAATAATAGATACTATAATTTACCCCCCAACCTGAAACAATTAAGATAGCAAACAAAATATGTACTCTAACAGTTTTCAGACTTTGGATACCAGGCATGGGACAATGATTCCCATAAAAGGGTAAACAGATAAGGGAAGCCCCATGATGGCCCTGGATTACCATCAAGGCAAAGTTTCCAGGCCACCACATAGACAGAGGGAACTCAGGCAGAACCCAACAGTGTCCCTGAGTTGAGAAGATGGTATGGGAGTGGGGGTGTGGGGATGGTCCAGGAGGCTTAAGATTACACGGAAGGGTAACAGAGGAGACACCACAGAGGAGAGCTCCATAGAGTTGTTGAAGTCTTAAGACCTAGTACTTTAGAACGTAGTCTGCAGATATAATTAGGTAAGATGAGATCACACTGGGGGCACCTAGGTGGCTCAGTTGGTTAAGCATCTGCCTTCGGCTCAGGTCATGACCTCAGGGTCACAGGATCAAGCCCCCCAGGGGGCTCCCCACTCAGCAGGGAGTCTGCTTTTCCCTCTGTCCTTCCCCAATTCTTGCTCTCTCACTCTCTCAAATAAATAAAATCTAAAAAAAAAAAGATGAGGTCATGCTAGAGTAGAGTACACCCGAAATCTCATATTACTGGTAACCTTGTATAAAGGGGAAATTTGGACAAATAGACACACAAAAAGAATGCCACATGAACACAAAGGCCAAGATGCTTCTACCAGCAAGGAATGTCATAGATTGACGTTAAACCATCAGGAACAAGGGGGGAGACAGAGAACATGTTATTCCTAATAGCAGTCAAAAGGAACCAACCCTTCTGACATCTTGATCTCAGACATCCAGTCTCCAGAACCGTGAGACAATAAATTTTTAAGGCCTTTGTTTGTGGTACCTTATTATGGCACCTTAGCAAACTAACACAACGGGCATAAAATAGTATGTCTTATTCTTAAGTGTTCTATCATCCAGGTTTCTCTAAAGAGAGAGAATTTTTTTAATAAGGAATGGGTTGATACAATTATGAAGACTGAGAAGTCCCAAGATCGGCAATCAGCAAGCTAGAGACCCAAGAAGAGCCAATGACACAGCTCAAGTCCAAAGGCAGAAATTACAGCAGCTCAAGTCATCAGACAGGAGGAGGTCCCGTTTACTCAGCCTTTATGTTCCATTCAGGTCTTTGATTGCATGAGGCCAACCCTTATTGAAGAGGACAATCTGCTTTCTTTGGTGATCTACCGATTCAAAGCATGCAAAAACACCCTAACAACATACCTAGAATAATGTTTGGCCAAATGTCTGGACACTCTGTGGCCTACTCAAGTTGAAAAATAAACTTAACCATCAAGGGTATGCATTTTAGCATCAACAAAATTGTATGACTCCAATATGTTTAGTGTGGTTTTATTTGGGGATTTGGGGGGGGGGTTGTTTTTGTTTTTGTTTCTTTTGTGAATTGCTTGCCCCATCCTCAGTCCCATTCTTCCACTGGAGGACACACTTAAAAGCTTGGGGAGGAAGATGACAGAAAGCCGGGTGACCCCATTTCAGGGAGTCCCCTGAAGTGAGCTCAATTCCTGCAAAAAACACTACAGGAACACTGGGAGCACCAGGAAATCAGCCTGAAATGTAATATTTCACACTTCTGGATCACTACGGGGGACAAGGAGCATCAGCAAAGAGGTAAAGTGGAGTGAGAGCGATCAGAGGGATATCCAAAGACAAGGAGCACAGGGGAGGAAGCCCGAAGAGGGGATCCATTGGAAGGCAATACCCCAGCATAAAAGTGCTCTGTGTTCAGGGAACAACAGCAAATTACGGTCTGATTCCAAGCAAATGAAAACAGAGTGCCTGAGGGGCAGCTGGGAAAATGAGGATATAGATCGGCGGAGAGAAAGTACACCCCAGTGCCGTGTGAGGGAACGTGGCGGAGCGGAGTCTATTTTTCAGCCGCTTTTTGCCTTTTTTTTTTTTTTCCTTTCCACCAGTGCTTTTCTCTGCTGCTTCTCTCCACCCCGTGGGCCAGGTGCGGACCCCCCAGGGAAGGCGATTTTGCAGACTTGAGCATGTAGTGCGGGGCCCCGGGACCTCAGTCCCTCCTCCGTTGGGGTCACACAGACTCCCTGGGCACAGACAAGGTCGCACGACCCAAAATCAGTTGTGGTTTTGTGGTGCGGGAGCAAAACGACAAGCGGGGTCTTTGGACAGGAATCAAACCAGCATCTGCACCCACCCGGCTGTGACAGGCAACCAAGGGAGAGGATACAGGGAGAGGCTGTGGGGCCCCCATCGTCTAGAGAGTTGCTAATTAGGGGCTCTCTCTGGGAAGGAGGTCTAGGTGCAGACATTTTGCTCCGACCTTACTTTCTGAACAGCTGCAAAAAGCCGCAAAAGAACAAACCCTCCAGAGAACTAAAACCTGACAAATTGGTTGCTATGGAGCCCAGTCCCTAGGAAGGGGAGGAGAGACACAGTCCAAGTAGAAGGGCCTGAAAACAGTGCGGCAGGCCCCGCCCCCAGAAGGCAAGCCAGAAGCACAGGAGAACAACACCCAAACTGTAAAACCCCAACATTGGGGGAAAGGCAATATATTAAGCTCCTGGTACTGCCCCGAAAGCTGTACGTTTTATTGATACAGTTTTTCACCTTATTTGCTTTTTAAATTTTTTTTCTATTTTTACTTTTAAAGTTTACACTTTAAATTTAAAAATTCATTCTCACAGCTTTTGTTATTTTAATTTTTAACCCACTTTTCATCACAATATGATACTCAATACAGCACTCCATAACAATTTTTTACTTTGAATTTTTTTCACATACCTGTGTTTTCTGTTGTTGTTGCTTCTCGTTTGTTTGTTTTATCTGTTTTTCCCTTTCTTCTCTCTTCTTTCCTTTATTTTTTTCTTTTAAATATACATATAGTTATAAGCTTCAAGGTAATCCTACATCCCTACTCAATACTACCCCTATATAAGACCAGTTCTAATCTCCCTATATATTTAGAAAGTGGGCTTCCTCAACAATAATAACAAGACAAACTCGGGAGAATCTGAAATACATTCCTTGACCACAAGGAGTATCTGCCCTCACCTTCCCACCCTAGTCCATCAGTGTTTCGGTGTAATTGTTTTTGCCTTTGTATTATATAAATACTGGTCCTAGGGGTCATTAACATTGGGCGTAGCTTTTTGATCTTTTCATTTAATCTTGATGGCCTTTTTCTTTACCCTGTACTAGTTTTCTACCATATAAATCCTATTACTGGGCGCCACTCTGGCAGGGGTTTCCTTTCTTGCTTCCTTTCTCCCCTTCTTTATTCTTTCTTCTTCCTTTTTGGTGGTGAAATCTGATTGCTCCAAAACCTTCCAGCGGCCAATTCACCTGGATAGAGGCTGGTATATTTAGCTATACACCCCTTCAACCACTCCTCGCCACAATGACTTAGAGGAGGAACAACCAACAGAAGAAGAACTCTGAGACTGCAATCAGTCACAGAATCACTGGAAATGGACATAAACAATATGACAGAAACGGAATTCAGGGCAGCAATCGTCCAAGCAATCACTAATTTGGAAAAGAACATTAGTCTCAAAATGGAAGCCCTAATAACAGAAGAGAAAGCTGAGGTTAGGAAGGCTATTAATGAGATGCAGTCTAATTTAAATATGCTAACAGCTAGAGTAAGTGAAGCTGAAGATCATATCAGTGATTTAGAAGACAGATGGATTAAAAAGGAGGAGCAAGAGAAGTCTTGGAGCAAACAGCTAAATTCCCATGAAAACAGATTAAGGGGAAAAAATGATGCCATGAAACGCTCCAATATCAGAATTCTTGGAAACCCCGAAGGAGTTGAGAGAAAGAGAAGCCTAGAAGATATAGTTGAACAAATGATGGATGAAAATTTCCCTAATCTGGGGTTTGAAACTAATGTTCATGTCCTAGAGGAAGAAAGGACACCCCCCCAAGATCAATAAGGTCAGAAAAACCTCCAGGCACATAACTGTGAAATTCGCGAATCATAAAACCAAGAATATGTCTTCAGGGCAGCTAGAGGGAAGTGATCCCTTACCTACAGAGGGAGGACCATCAGAATAACATCAGACTTTTCCACAGAAACCTGTCAAGCCAGAAAGGGCTGGCAAGACATATTCAGGAAATAACATGACAAAAATATGCAACCAAGGATAATGTATCCAGCAAGCTTGACTTTCAGAATGGAAGGAGAAATAAAGAGCTTCCAGGACCGCCAAAGTCTAAAAGATTATGCAACCACCAAGCCAGCACTACATGAAATACTAAGAGAGGTTCTATAAAAGAGAAACGAACACAAGACACAGAACAGAAATTTACAGAGGTAATCTATAGAAACATGAACTTCACAGCAACATGATGTCAATACAAACGTATCTATCAAGAATCACTCTCAATGTGAATGGCCTAAATGCTCCAATAAAAAGGCACAGGGTTGCAGACTGGATAAAATGACAGGATCCATCCATATGCTGTCTACAAGAGACTCATCTTGAATCAAAAGACACTTCCAGATTGAAAGCAAGGGGATAGAAGACCATCTTTCATGCCAATGGACCCCAAAAGAAAGCCCGGGTAGCGATTCTCATATCAGACAAATTGGATTTTAATCTAAAGACTGTAGTCAGAGACACAGAAGTACACTACATCATTCTCAAAGGGTCTATACACCAAGAAGGTCTAACAATTGTAAATATTTATGCCCCCAACATGGGAGCAGCCAACTACATAAGCCAACTGTTAAGCAAAATAAAGAATCATATTGATACAAATACATTAATTGTAAGAGATCTTAACACACCACTCTCAGCAATGGACAGATCATCTAAACAGAAAATCAACAAAGAATCAAGAGCCTTGAATGACACATTGGACCAGATGGATCTCATAGATATATTCAGAACATTCCACCCTAAAACAGCAGAAAACTCATTCTTCTCGAGTGCACATGGAACTTTCTACAGAATAGAGCACATACTAGGTCACAAAGCAGGCCTCAACTGATACCAGAAGATTGAGATTATTCCCTGAATATTCTCTGACCACAATGCCATGAAACGGGAACTCAACCACAACAAAAAATTCAGAAGAAAATCAAACACTTGGAAGCTAAAGATGATCCTGATCAACAATCTGTGGATCAAACAGGAAAGCAAAGAAGAACTGAAACACTTCATGGAAACCAATGAGAATGAAGATACATTGATCCAAAACCTATGGGATACAACAAAGGCAGTCCGAAGAGGGAAATACATAGCTATCCAAGCCTCACTCAAAAAAATTGAAAAATCCCAAATACAGCAACTCTCATTACACCTTAAAGAACTGGAAAATCAACAACAAATTTAACCAACCCCCACACAAGGCAGGAAATAATAAGGATTAGAGCAGAGATGAATGAATCAGAAACTAGAGATACAGTAGAACACATCAACAAACTAGAAGCTGGTTCTTTGAAAGAATCAATAAGATCGATAAACCATTGGCCAAACTAACCCAAAAGAAAAGGGAGAATACCCAAATTAATAAAATCATGAATGAAAGGGGAGAGATCATGACTAACACCGAGGAAATAGAAACAATCATCATAAATTACTATTAACAATTATATGCCAATAAGTTTAACAACCTAGAAGATACAGATACATTCCTAGAAACCTTTAAACTTCCAAGACTGAAACAGGAAGACATTGACAATTTGAATATACCTATATCTAGTAACAAGATTGAAGCAGTGATCAAAACCTCCCCAAAAACAAGAGTCCAGGACCATATGGATTCCCTGGGTAATTCTACCAAACATTCAAAGAAGAAATAACACCTATTCTCCTGAAGCTCATCCAAAAAATAGAAACAGAAGGAAAATTTCCAGACTCTTTCTATGAAGCCAGCATTACTCTAATCCCCAAACCAGACAAAGACCCCATCAAAAGGGAGAACTTCAGACCAATATCTCTGATGAATATGGATGCCAAGATTCTCAACAAGATCCCTGCTAACAGGATCCAACAATACATTAAAAAGATTATGCAGGGGCGCTTGGGTGTCTCAGTTGATTAAGCGACTGCCTTCGGCTCAAGTCATGATCCTGGAGACCCGGGATCGAGCCCCCCATCGGGCTTCCTGCTCAGCGGGAAGCCTGCTTCTCCCTCTCTCACTCCTCCTGCCTGTGTTTCCTCTTTTGCTGTGTTTCTCTCTGTCAAATAAATAAATAAAATCTTAAAAAAAAAGATTATCCACCATGACCAGGTGGGATTTATCCCAGGGATGCAAGGGTGGTTCAACACTCGCAAATCAATCAATGTGATAGAACAAATCAATAAGAGAAGAGAGAAAAACCACATGGTACTCTCAATTGATGCAGAAAAGGCCTTTGACAAAATACAGCATTCGTTCCTGATTAAAACTCTTCAAAGAATAGGGATAGAGGGAACATTCCTCAACCTCATAAAATCTATCTATGAAAAACCCACACCGAATATCTTTCTTAATGGGGAAAAACTGACAGCCTTCCCTCTGAGATCAGGAAGAAGACAAGGATGCCCACTCTCACCACTTCTGTTCAACATAGTGTTAGAAGTCCTAGCAACAGCAATCAGACAACAGAAAGAAATAAAAGGTATTCAACTTGGCAAAGAAGAAGTCAAACTCTCTCTCCTTGCAGATGACATGATACTCTATGTGGAAAGCCCAAAAGACTCTACCCCCAAACTACTAGAACTCATACAACAATTCAGTAATGTGGCAGGATACAAAATCAATGCACAGAAATCAGTTGCATTCTTATACACTAACAACGAAAAAATAGAAAAGCAAATCAGAGAATCGATTCTGTTTACTATAGCACCAAAAACTATAAGATACTTAGGAATAAACCTAACCAAAGAAGTCAAGGATCTGTACTCGAGGAACTACAGAACACTCATGAAAGAAATTGAAGAAGACACAAAAAGATGGAAGGGCATTCCATGCTCATGGATCGGAAGAATAAACATTGTCAAAATGTCTATACTGCCCAGAGCAATCTACACTTTCAATGCCATTCCGATCAAAATTCCACCAACATTCTTCAAAACGTTGGAACAAACAATCCTAAAATTTATATGGAACCAAAAAAGACCCCGAATCACTAAGGAATTGCTGAAGAAGAAAAGCAAAGC
>PITA01009632.1:0-26967 GCA_004023965.1 Spilogale gracilis | reverse complement strand
ATGACTTCAGTCTTTATTACAAAGCTGTGATTACCAAGACAGCATGGTACTGGCACAAAAACAGAGAAATAGACCAATGGAACAGAGTGGAGAGCCCACATATGGACCCACAAATCTATGGTCAAATCATCTTTGACAAAGCAGTCAAAAATATCCAGTGGAAAAAAGACAATCTCTTCAATAAATGGTGCTGGGAAAATTGGACAGCTACATATAGAAGAATGAAACTAGACCATTCTCTTACACCACACACAAAGGCAAACTCGAAATGGATGAAAGACCTCAACGGGAGGCAGGAATCCATCAAAATCCTTTTCCAAAACAATTCCAAAAAAAAAAGGAATCCTTTTCCAGGGAAAAGATCATAGGCAGTAACCTCTTTGACATCGGTCACAGCAACTTCTTTCAAGACACGTCTCCAAAGGCAAAGGAGACCAAAGCGAAAATGAACTTCTGGGACTTCATCAAAATAAAAAGCTTCTGTACAGCAAAGGAAACAGTCAACAAAACAAAGAGGCAACCCAAAGAATAGGAGAGGATATTTGCAAATGACACGACAGACAAAGGGCTGATATCCAAGATCTATAAAGAACTATTCAAACTCAACATCCAAAAAGAAGATGAACACATCAAAAAATGGGCAAGAGTCATGAAGAGGCACTTCTCTATAGAAGATATACAAATGGCGAACAGACATATGAAAAAATGTTCAGCGTCACTAGCTATCAGGGAAAATCAAATCAAAACCACACTGAGATACCACCTTACACCAGTCAGAATGGCCAAAATTAACAAGTCAAGAAACAACAAGTATTGGAGAGGCTGCGGAGAAAGTGGAACTCTCCTACACTGTTGGTGGGAACGCAAATTGGTGCAGCTGCTTTGGAAAACAGTGTGGGGATTCCTTAAAAAATTAACAATAGAACTACCCTATGACCCTGCAATTGCACTACTGGGTATTTACCCCAAAGATACAGATGTAGTATATGTACCCCAATGTTCATAGCAGCAAAGGCCACAATCGCCAAACTGTGGAAAGAGCCAAGGTGCCCTTCAACAGATGAATGGATAAAGAAGATGTGGTACATATATACTATGGAATACTACGCCTCCATCAGAAAGGATGAATATCCAACTTTTGTAGCAACATGGACTGCATTGGAAGAGATTATGCTGAGTGAAATAAGCCAAGTAGAGAAAGTCAAGTATAACATGGTTTCACTTACTTGCAGTGCATAAGGGGTAATATAGAGGACAGTAGGAGAAGGAAAGTAAATGGGAGGTAGGGTAAGTCGGGGAGAGAAACAAAACACGAGTGACTTTGGACACAGAAACAAACTGAGGGACTTGGAGGGAGAGGGTGGGGGGATGGGAGAGCCTGGTGGTTGTACTGAGGGCAACTATTGCATGGATCACTGGGTGTGGGGCATGGGCAATGAATCCTGGAACACTGAAAAAATAAAATAAATTAAAATCATAAATAAATAAATAAATAAATAAATAAATAAATAAATAAAAGCTCTGTGCTTGTTTAAATAAATAGATAGATAGATGATAGATAGATAGATAGATAATAGATAGATAAGCAAGCAAGCTCAGTGCTTGCTTAATTAAAAGGCCATAGAATAATTAATAAGCATGTTAAGAGCAGATACAAGCACCCATAATTCAAAACTATTTTTATTTTCAATGTTCCCTTGCAGTTATTTTTCACTCTGAAAGCTTATTGTTGCATGATAGCAGACATAATATATAATTTTGTATTATGGTGTCTTGATTTATTTGACATCAAATCTTAAAATATCATTTGACTTCCTATCCTAAACTCAAAGTGGGGAAGAGGAGGCAGTTTGAAAAGAAGTATTTGTTGAAATGGAACCAAAGGTGAAAAGGAAGCTTATTGTTTTACTGTATTTCTTTCCCCTTCCTTACTTCCTTTCTTCCTCCTTACTTCCTATGTAACAGCTTCTGTCTCTCTCACTACTTTGCTATACACTCTAGATATGGCCTTGCACTGCCTTCCATGATTAAATAATTTTATAACAACTCTGACCACCTGAGGCAGGTTCTCTTCTCAGAGCTAACCTCTCAAGGCCTGCTCACTACAAACTAGTGATACAAACTCTAATTTGAATGGAATGAGGCCCAGAGTAGAAGGTTCTAGAAAACAGAGGTTTCTGTTTGTTTTTGTTTTTTAAAGTCACATCCAATCAGATCTAAAAGTCGCATACATAGCAAAGGGACCTTTCAGATATGCTGAGCCAAGCTTGTCTGAAAGGCTGTGTTTCTCCAAGGGCTTCAGGTTACTTCCCTTCTACCCTAAGCAGTTATTTCTTGAAAGACACAGCTTGGGGCAATTTTTCTCCAGCAAAGCAGCCTAGCGCATTGGGGAAAAAAACAAACAAACAAACAAAAAGAACAAAAAACAAAAAACAAACGGCACTTAGAATTAAGAGGCCCAGAAAGCTGGGAAAAGAGAATGACTTCCTTCAGTTTACACCTGGAATGAGTACTGGGACAATCATAGTTCTCAAAATGGAAATCTGTTTAAGTAGAGATACTCCCTGAGATATTCTGGGTGTACAAGAAGGGAAAGAACAATTATTAAGGTTCAGAAGAGGTCGTAGGTCCTCCTCCCCAGATATAATAAAAAGAGAAACTGAGGCCGAACGGTTCAATGATAGCTTCTTTGATTCAAGAGCTACATGGTGTTTATTGCATCAGACATGAGAGGAATTGGTAAACAAGCCTTAGAAGCTGGGGGGTTCAGATCATCTGCAGTATCTTTCTTTTTTTTTTTTTATTTTCTGGATGAAAGGGGGGGAGACGGGAAGAGACAGGACAGGCTGGCAGTGGAAATGGAGAGTTGTGGCAGCAACCATGGAAGAGATGAACGGGAATTGTTTTTCCCTATCTTCCTCAGAGTTCTCAATATAATGTGGGAAGGGGAAACAAAGGCAGCACATCCCAAAGAGGGAGGGTCTGGATCACAGGTTTTAGAAGGGACCACAAGCTATTATTTGCTGAGCTTTCTGTGGAAACTAGAACACACGTGCCCGAATAAGTGTCAGCTTTTAGGGGCACCCAGGAGACTCAGTCAGTTGACGGTCCAACTCTTGGTTTTGGTTCAGGTCATGACCTCAGGGTGCTGGAATCGTGGCCCGAATCGGGCTCCATGTTCAGCAGGGAATCTGCTTCAATATTCTCTCTCTTTCTCTCTCCTACCTCTCTCACTGTCCCCCTGCTCTTGCTCTCTCTCTTTCTCTCTCTAAAATAAATAAATCTTTTTTAAAAAGTATGAGCTTACATAGCCAAGTTCATCATCAGTGAGTGTTGGGCTGCCTTATTTATGACGTCTGAAATTCACATCAATGAACAGAGTAAGAATTGAGATCATAGCCTATACCAGACTCTAAAAAAAGTCATATATACATATACACATACATATATACACACATATGTATTTACCAAAGCATTTTCCTTCCTGGTTATTATATTTGTGTGTTTTCACTATTAGAGGTGGCACAATTTATCTAAGAAGTCATTCTGGGGCATGGACATAAGTATTCTTATGACAAACTCATGAGGAGAAAGACCAGAAGACAGTTTTTATTTCAATAAAGTAGTCACATGGGAGACTTGCAAGCAGGAATATTCAGAAATGTGCTAACCAGATATGGGACTAGGGATGTAGCAGGACTGAAGCCCAGGTTCAAATCCACAGAGGGTTCAAGACACAAAATTCATTTCATTCCCTTTTTACCTAGCTATTCTTCTGCCTTCATGATACAGAACTTTGCTTTGTTGAATACTGTCTATGTAAAGGCTGAAAACTTCTAAGTACATTTAATCAAGATCATAATAAGTATATAAGAGTAGGTAAAGATAACGGATTGAACAAATTCACTTCAATATCTTAAAGGCATACAACTGCAAGGATTTGGTAAACAGGAGAGCACACAACAGTAACAACATTTTGCAAACTGGAAAGCTGACAGGCAAGCAAGGTTAAAGAATTCAGGAGACGTGAACACTTGATCTTAAGCCAGAAGCAAGGAAACAACTCAAAGTACACCAATTCACACACACAAAAAAATCCTCAAAGGCAGCATTAGGTACCTCTATAAGGGAGGAGAGCTGGGAAGAAAAAAGATCCGATATAACAAAGATGAGCTAAAATCTACTTGGGCAGCAATTAGGTCCCCAGACCCTTTCCTTCACTCCTTGAAACTTCTTCCACTCACCCCAGAGCATTGCTGAAGATTTATTCTCTAGAAAGGCAAAAGTAGAGTCTTTGTGTCTGGTATCCTCCCGTTCAGACAACGTACAAACAGACTGAGTCTATCAATACCGGATGGTGAGCTCTCCCCAGACCTCTGCCCTAGTCTGCTCCCAGAAATACTGGTCATTATGCCTTTACCCTCTACTGAAAAAGCGTCTGCTCAGGAATACGACCAGTGAAAGAAGTAAAGCTAATCAAAGTTCCCCCAAAGAAATGGCCCAGCCAGATAACCTTACAGGGATATTCACAGTTGACAACTCCCACTGGCGCTACAAGCTTCCCATCAGCTTTTTAGTGTCCCTCTTATAAATGGAAATAGACAGCCAAGGATCACCAGATACGCAGGAAAAAAGCAATGAGAGGAAACAGATCATCTGTCTGACATTTCTTTTCCTTGAACGGTCCTCTATCAACACCTCACTAAGCTGAGAAGATAGGGCAATCATGAAAAAAAGAACAGGACAACAAGATGCAGAGATTTAAGTGGATTCTTGAAAATCAAAAATGTTAGTACATGTGTATGTTACATGATAAGTAGACACACAAATGCATATACCCAATCATCTCAAATACATACCAGGTTTTCCTCTATCTTGTTCTTGTGGACAAGGACACACAGTCATGGCTGGAAGGTTCTTTAACACTTCAGGAACTAAGATTGCATACACAAAATCCCAAGACATAACCTGTGTACATGAAATTATGATCCACTAAAATAGTGCACCAGGATATCGTCCACTTTTCCCTCCAAATCTGTTCTCCACCCTGCTCTCCACCTTGAGACCCTGATTTGTATGAAGTCTATCAATGTCTTCCTTGTCCTTTACTGTCCTTTACTACTGGGTTTGGCTCATGAAGACCCTTCCCAGAAGATCAGAGAGAAAATTAAATGAGGCCAAGGTATGAATTTCCATATCTCCCTCCCTGCCAATTTGCCTCGAGCTGGATGGCTTCCTCAACCAAAAGCACCATCTCTACAAAACTCTCACCTTCTGGGTCCCAGTATGTACTTTCTTATTTCCCTACAGGCCAAATAGTAAGTAGTATGATCTTTACAGGTATCAGCACTGAAGTCTTTGGTTCCTGAAGTGTCTTTTATGGTTTCCCTATATCATACCCACATCTTTATAAATAGCACCCTTATTAATCCCTCCTTAAATCATCCTAATTCAAGAGCATCATCTGTTTCCTGTTACGGCCCTGACTAATTCAAATTAGCTCTTTTCAAAAATAGTCCCTCTAATGTGCATCTTGGCCTCAAAAAAAATAACAGTTCATTGAAAATGGATTTTCACTAGAAATCATCTAAGGAACAAAGGAAACAAATATTCATATGAGAAGATGATTACATCTTATCTATAGAATTCTCCTATAGATGTTTCTGATGGCTACAGCAGAGACAACCCAGTGATTTATTTTTGCAAACATAGCCTTTTGAATGCATGATCAATCTACTCATAACGTACTAGTCTGAAAAAGACCATAGACTTACAGACCCAGGAAAGATGTAAAAATCTATAATAACCCCATTTGTTCTTTGCCTGGAGCTATTGGTGACATTTTTTTTTCTTCCTGTGCTTGTAATGAATGTATGATGCCAGGAAAAGAAGTGGGGGAACCTGAGAAATAATTCTCCCAGAATTTCTTGGTTTTGTATAGACTGAAGTTAGTCTGATTATTTCATAATCTTACTTAGATCTATTTTAAGTCAGGAGAACCTTAATCTTGGGTTATATATCCCAGGAACTCAAGTTCATTGAAAAATCATTAAGAGGATTTGCAGGCACGTGAGCAATAGCATTTCCAGGAAAATCTAACAGAGCATTGGATTTGCCCTCTGTACATGGCTCAATCCAGGCCGAAGAGCAAAGTTAGGTTGACCAGGACTTGAACTGTAGCTAGACCTTGAAACAAGGATAACATTTAACTTGTTCATTGTTATGGCCACTATCATATAGAAGACAATAAATATTTGTTGGAAGAATTAATGAGTCACCAAAAACAGCAGAGTAAGAGGACATGGAAGAGGGAAAACATGAAAAGCATGGGGTGTCCCTTCCCTAGTTCTATGTAGACCAGAATAAATCTTTGGCTATACCCGAGGCACTGGATTGCTGGAGTCTAACTTAACTTTGCATATAATTATCTACATCCTAGCATGTCCAGCGCTAAACTAAATCATAAAAGAAACCAAAAAGAGGGCCTCTGCCTTCACAGAGAGTATAGGACTATTGTAGCTCTTCCTCTTGGTTTTCACTTTTGTTTTCTTTCATGGCCCGGAGGTACTTGGAAGAACAATGTGACAAGTGTTAATAGCCAGGGTTTCCACAGCTTCTATTTGTACCTCAAGCTACCCATTCCTCCAAAAGGGAACCCAGAAGATATGTCAAACTTATATAATTAATGCCTTCCTTGGTTCTAACGATAGCTTCTTTACTTTTTGGATGCCATTTAAAAATTGAATGTGTGGGGGTGAGCGGGTGGCTCAGTCAGTTAGGTATCTGACTCTTGATTTCAGCTCAGGTCATGATCTCAGGGTCATGGTATCAAGCCCCACATCACAGTCTGTTTCTCTCTCTCTCTCTCTCTCTCAAACAAATAAACAAATCTCTTTAAATAAATAAGTAAAAATAAAAAGTGAGTATGTGGGGGTGCCTGGCTGGCTCAGTCAGTGAAGTGTGTGACTCCTGATCTCAGGGTTTTAAGTTCAAGGCCCACATTGGATGTAGAGACTACTTAAAAATAAAATCTTAAGAAAGAAAAGAAAAGAAAAAAAAAGAAGAGAAAAGAAGAAAAGAAAGGAAAAGAAAAGAAAATGAATGTGTGATGAACACACCCAAAATGGAGAGCAAAGAGGAGGCACTTGGAAATGTGCATGGTCTCCCAGCAGGAAGCGGGACATGAAACTGTGTCAACAGCAACAAGTGGAGACGAAGCCTAGCACACCAGTACTGTGACAGGGTACCAGAGGGGCTTTGGTTCTGCCAAGGGCTTTGGTGGCGTTCTCTGCTAAAGCTCATTTCAAAAATAATTTCAAAAAATCTTTCTGAAAGGCTGGAGGAGTGGCAGACTGCTAGGGACAGTTGAAAGTTGGCTTTTACCTTGGTATTAAGCTAAAATTTCATATTCTGTTTCTATCTCAACCTCTGAAAGGCTGAACAGCCAAACACCCACATCATCGTCACTTCTGGGCATCCTTGAATAATGCCCATAATATTTAAAAGGCATGTTGTTTGTTCAGGTTTATCGTTAACATCTCAGTACTTGTTTCTAAGTATATAAATAATCTATAACCTGAAAGAAAAATCTACTTTATGAGATTTCTAATATTGAAGTTCTATCAGTCCACTGAAGTATAAATATGTGCTTATTATGAGAGTAAAATGTAATATAATTTTTAAAGATTTAATCACTGTATTTCACCTAATACTTCAGCATCCGTAAAACTGAGCTACCCCCAAAATGGGATACTTCATACAATCATTACTTTTTGCCCATTTGCTGTATTTTCATTAAAAGTCTTGAAAACACAGGAGAAATCGTGGATACCTGAAGAGGGTGACATGTGTGGATCTGGGGGAAGGACAGATTTCCCCAGGTAAGGAAGGGCTGAAGAAGTGCTGTCACTTGGTCCAACCCCATTTAGATCAAGCTTTCCAACTTGGGATACCTGACTGGCTTACTCAGTAGAGCATGTGACTCCTGATCTGGGGGTTGTAAGTTCAAGCCCCATGTCGAGTGTAGAGCTTACAAAAAAAAAATAAAAGTAAGATTGTGTTTATAAATACACCCGGTGTGGGCGCCTGGGTGGCTCAGTTGGTTAAACATCTAGCTTCAGCTCAGGTCATGATGCCAGGATCCTGGGACTGAGTCCCACATCCGGCTCCCTGCTCAGCAGGGAGTCTGCTTCTCCCTCTGCTGCTCTGTCAACTAAATAAATAAATCTTTAAATACATAAACAAACAAACAAACAAACAAACAAGACTGGTGCTAAGGATTCATTAAAAAAAAGATTTCGAACATGAAGAGGAGACCAAGAGAGTATGGGGTGACAGTCCTGCAGTTATTTTTTGGTGACCTGGCCTAGTCTCTCTCTCCTTGGGAATGGTCTGATATGAAATTTTAATGTCCCTTCCCATACAGACCCAGGGATTGAAGAGTCTAACATCCTCCTCTGTTCACCAGTGACAGATACCAGCAAATTATGTGACATTTATTTTCTGTTGTCACAGAGCTAAACTAAGTCTATCACGATTAAAGAAATAAGTTTGAGGTAACTAAATCAAGAGAAACTAAATGCAAATATGCAAATCTCTTTTATTAAAAATATATTTGGGGTGCCTTGGTGGCTCATTCAGTTGAGTGTCTAACTCTTGGTCTCAGCCCAGGTCTTCATCTCAAGGTTGGAAGTTCAAGCCCCGCACTAGGCTCCCAGTCAGCAGAGCATGCATTTCTTGATCTTAGGGTCATGAGTTTGAGCCCACACTGGGGGTAGAACTTACTTTATATAGTATATTAAATAAATAATACATATTAAGTAAATATATTTTTATATATTTACATATTAATATAGAAAAAATATATATATTAAATAAATAAAGATGGAAATGTGTCCTGCTGGTACATTTAGGTCGGTACGCTGAACAGGCATGATAGTAATCAGTGAACCAATCCTTCCTACTAATACTGCACCACCTTCAGTAGTAATCAGAATGCCACACCCTTTGAAAATAAACCCTCATCCTCCATTTATGAAAGTGATTCTCGAACTCTGCAACTCAGAGCCCTCTCAGGGCCACAATGTGGGGTTAATGGGACTCTGAGAAATGGACGTCTTCTGCTTCAACCAGAAGATCCCTTTATCTTCACTTCCATTTATTTCATATATTGAGGATGAAATGAAATTACATTATGTGTGTGTGTTTTATGTTTATATATTTACATATATGTATATATGTAACTATTTACAAACTTATGTATTTACATGTAGTTACCTTATATGTGTATATATACACATACCCACACACATACACACACACACATATATGTATACATACACATAGATAAACAGGTGCACACACAATTTTATTCTTACTCTAAGTACAGGTAGGATGTATCTACATCACATGCCTCCTGACATGAGGTCCTGAGAAGAAAGTAGTTTTTACTTCCTTGGGCTCAGGAAGCCCAATGCATAACCTGCTCTATTCGTGAGAAAACAAGTACCAAATCCAAGCTGAGGGACCTTCAGGGATGGGCTGGCATTGGCTCACACATACAGCTCACGAGAGCTGACTGGGCATGGTCCTTTCCAATGGGACATTCAGCGACACCACGTTGTTAACCTGACATCCACCATGGTAGGGCTACTGACACCATGGGGATCGGCAAATGCTACACTACAGGACTTTTACAGAAAGACATCTGTTAAACGTTTACCTGATCACTGGTGGATATTCTGAAGAATAATTGCCCTGCACTCTGAAAATGCCAGGGTCATGAAAGACAAGTAATGCCGAGAAATGTTCCAAAAGAAACACAACATCTAAGAGCATTGAAAACCGTGGATGGGTTCCTGGGTAGGAAAGAAATTTTATTTCCCAAGTTATTATTGAAATAATTTGTAAAACTGGAGTATGAATTGGAGATTAGATAAAACTTAAATGTATTTCCTAAAAATAAGAACTTTTCTGCATAATAATGGTGTAATTATCAAAATAGGGAAATAAAATACAATATTGTTATTCAGCACGCTATCAAATGGTTCAGGAAAAATTATACTTAGAAATAGAGACAGAGAGGTGTGCCTGGGTGGTTCAGTTGGTTAAGCATCTGCCTTCAGCTCAGGTCAAGATCCCAGGGTCCTGGAATGGAGACCCACATGAGGCTCCCTACTCAGTGGGAAGCCTGCTTCTCCTCCCTCCACACTTCTCCTTCACTATTCGAACTGTCTCTCTCAAATAAATAAATACATTCTAAAAAAAAAAAGAAGGAAGGGAGGGAGGGGGGAAGAGAGGGAAAATGATAAAAAAAACAAAGTGGCGAGAGGTTTCCAGCTGGGGCATGAAGACAAAAGTATACAGAATTCATGGTACTCTCCCTGGAAGCAATCATAAATTTGTTACACATACTGTTTTCACTTTTTCTTTTGAGAAAAGTTCAAACTTGGTGGAGAGGAACCCATTCAACTTGCCAATCCTCCAAGAAATACATGGTAGATAGTAAAGTCACACTTTACACCATGAAAATAATAGAACAACTTAAAATGTTGACACCCAAGGCCGGCAAGTGAGGTGGAAATGTTTGGTGCATTTTCAACTGCCGTAAACATTTTGGAAAGAAATCTAGCAATATTTCAAAAGCTGTCTAAACATTCATAACCCTCTGAATAGTAGTAGTCTTTTTCTCAAATTTTTAAGACTGCCCTGCAATGTAGAAATTACAAACCAGCACAACTGTCCCACAGAAATACAACTGGGGGGGGGGGGGCTGTGTCCCTCAGTTGAGTGAGCATCCGACTCTTGATTTCAGCTCAGGTCATGAACTCAGGATCAAGGGATCAAGCCCTGTGTCAGGCTCCATGCTCAACGGGGAGTCTGCTTGTCCCTCTCTCTCTTCTCCTTCCCCTGCGTGTTGCTATAAATAAATAAATAAATAAATAAATAAATAAATAAATAAATAAATAAATAAATAAAATCTTTTTAAAAAAAGAAATGCAATTGAGTAAGACTTGGCACAAAAATTCATGAAAATTGTAAATAAGACTATGTAAATAAAAATTCATAAAAAAGACTACATAGGGCACCTGGGTGGCTCAGTTGGTTAAGCGACTGCCTTTGGCTCAGATCATGATCCCGGAGACCCGGGATCAAGCCCCGCATCAGGCTCCCTGCTTGGTGGGAAGCCTGCTTCTCCCTCTTTCACTCCCTCTGCTTGTGTTCCCTTCTCCCTGTGTTTCTCTCTGTCAAATAAACAAAGAAAATCTTTTAAAAAAAGACTACATAACATGTAAAAATTATGTGAAAAATAATAATATAAAATAATCTATAACTACAGAATTATTTAAAATATGTATGAGAATAAATATTTGGAGGGGCACACAACAATGAAAGCTGTTGTCCCATGAGTGTGGCACACTTGAGGGAAAGACAATTTCTACTTGAAACATCTTTTAACTTATGATTTATAGTTAAATGGTTACTTTTTAACTTGTTCTTTACAGTTATCAATACTGTCACAATTAATTATACAAGTTAAGTTCAGGGCGAGATTTGAACTCAGGATGCTGACTCCACCACACCATCTTCCCATGGCCTGCACTGCAAAATGGGAAATGCAGATCTTTGGGGACCATTGATGGGCTTTTCCTCTCTTTTTTCGGCACCCTACCTCCGAATGTCCATCATCTCAGGTGCGTGCCCTGCGCTCTCAAATGGCTAAGGAAGGAATATATCATATGTAGGTACTCCTTATGAAACATGAGCTGTCACGTTTCCACTCATGAGAGGATTCACATTTTCAAAATAATCAGAAAGTATTAACAGAATACAACGAAACACGCAGACTCATGCTAGATGCTGTAGGCTTCAAAAACATAATTACAAGGAAAACAATGCACAACAAAGTCATTTCTAAGAGCAAATTTCAAAGGCACCAGGCGGGGGGTGGCAGGGAGAGAGGGTGGGAGATATTTTCCTACGAGAGCCCCTGGAATGATATCCTGGGGGCAGCTGGCTTCACCTGGCACTCCTGTTCTGAGGAAGTGTGTCTCACACAGACTCCACACATGTGCTATTTTTCTTCCTCCATTCCCCTGTCAGCTCAGGCACCAGCAAATGTGATATCATTCTTCATTCTGAGTTTTTCTTTCTACCAGTCACTTGTTCGTAAATTTCCCTCACTGCATCATTGAAATCTGTCGCAACGTTCCTGATAAATTCCTCATGTCCTTACTTCCCATCAACCATAATATTATCTCCTTCTTTTCAAGGAATGTGCTTGATATTCAGCTCCAAAGACACCAGCCAGTGTTTTCTCACTGTTCATCCTCTTACACATGCAGGGAGGAGAAAAATTCAGCTTTCCAACTAATTGGATCATCTCCATGCATTTTTAAGAAAGGGTGAAAAATGGTCAAGCTTGCTTTCAAGAAGTCTTCCAGGCATCTCTTCAATGGTTTTTCTGAACTCCATTTCTCTGCTCGCTCTCGCTCTCTCTTCTCTCTCTCTCTCTCTCTCTCTCTCTCTCTCTCTCTCTCTCTCTCTCATTAGCTCTCATTTCTTCCCCTGCAAAGCTGAAGAGCCAGGGTCGGGGAGAGAGGATGTGGGACAGGCTGTTTTGACAAGTGCAATTGCAAAGGCGATGTTCCTCCACAAACAAGCTGTTTTGGAAGCTTTCCCTCTGCAATAGTTTCCATAACAGAGAGAACACTTAATGCAATCACATAGCTTACACTAAATGTGTAACAAGTGTGGGCATAAATGCTGCTCTTTTTATTCTCTGGCTAAGCATAACATGAGCTTGCACAGAAAGACAGATACAAAGACCCTACCATCTGAGTGAAGAAATACCCTTTCTGCTATGGGACTGGCCAGTGTGGAAGCTGGCCAAGTCTCTTCCAGGCACCCAAGAGAAGTTGACCACACAGTGGAGCACCACATCATCATCTGTTCTGTCTCCTTCATCCTAAAACCCTCCTCCATTCCACTGCTCACTTCTAGTGCAGTTTGTGATTTGGGTATAATCCGCATCCCACCCGAAAACCAAAGGATGTCTCCAGCTACTGAGACTACTAATGGTAGATGAGCCCTCTGCTTTCAGACACTCTCTGGGGATTACTTCAGCTAGAGTCTGTCTCCTATCCAAGATCCTCCCACTACCCATCCAGCTCAACACAGGAGTATACTAGGCGCTTGCACATTCACACTACATCTTGGGACAACTCCAAAGGACCACCCAGCTTCAGAGCTCCATGTGGGGTTGACAGCATTGCAACCCAGCTTCTCCCTCTGCCCAAGCCTGCTCTCATCCTCTCCCTGCATAATAAATACGCTGTATGCTCACCTGCCTTTTATCTTGATTCCTAGGGAATTCGACCTGAAATACTATGGGAGGTGTTTCAAGAAGAGAGATTTCATACACAGAATTAAGTTACCGAAGTGCTGGACAGTCTGAGCAGTAAAGAGGGGAAGGTGGGGTTTATAATCCAGAGGTCAGGAAGAAGCTTCTCCTGCCCAGGTAGATTCCAAGCTCTATGTTGACTAGTCTAGGGAAAAGATCACATACGGAGCAATCGATGAAATGGAGTCAACACCCAATTAACTGTGTGATTCTCTACAACCCTCTCTAAGACTCAGATGGCCTGTGCCTAAGACAGTCAAATTAAGTAAGGATGTGATAGCAATCATCCTTCCCACCATCTTTCAAAATTTTCACGATGACATCAGTATTTACAGTTGCCTTGGGAAAGTAAATACTATTTTGCGTTTATTGCCCTGGATGGGGCAGGGGGCGGGGGGTGGGGGGAAGTTCCAGGAGTTTTCCCTTGGCCATGCAGACCACAGTGGTAGTCAACTTTATCAATACTGGAGTTTTCAAAACAGGGATTCTGCCAGATACTGAGTATGTCTATCCCAGTGATAATTCCAGAACTTGGGAAATAACCACAGTCTCAGCCAAAAACTCCATTTGCCACCGAACTTCTGGCTAACATCTGATTGGTAAGCTACAGCAACATCTGACAATTCCAGGATTGGTGAGCCTCTAACTAGCAATCCCTAATGAGGCTCTCTTTCCCATTCCCCAGCCTGCACTCTGATAAATGGCTCCCCATCCTCTGGAAGGAAGTTTTGAGACAAATTTGTAGCATATGCTTAGGACAATGTCACAGGGATCCTCCTTCCAGGGGACCCAACAGCTGTTTATTCAAGGGGCTCTATGTCTGTGACCCAGCCTCAGGTCTGAGGACAGGGCCAGAAGCAATGATTCTGATTCTGATAATTCAAGTCAGATCTCTCTTTTTTTAAAAAGATTTTATTTATTTATTTGACAGAGAGATCCCAAGTAGGCAGAGAGGCAGGCAGAGAGAGAGGAGGAAGCAGGCTCTCTGCTGAACAGAGAGCCCGATGTGGACCTCAATCCCAGGACCCTGGGATCATGACCTGAGCCGAAGGCAAAGGCTTTAACGCACTGATCCACCCAGGCGCCCCAAGTCAGATCTCTTTACTCAACCTAGATATCCCATCCCCGAATTATACAGATCCTACGCTACTTCAGTAGGTGTTGTGGGTACTCTAGAGCATCCCTCAAAAACCCACCCCCTCCTCTTAAGACCGAAGCACTCATTCCCCCTCATTGTTGAGGGTTGACAGCCAACAGCTCTCAACTGAGTCCCTCCTTGAAGGCTTGCCTGGGCCTGAACCAGGAGGGCCTTGCGGAAGATCACGGCCCCTTTGAAGAGCAGGCTGCATCAAATGACTGGCAGCTGCATACTTTGCATAAAGCCCAGGTAACATTGCTCCAGATCAGAACTCTCTGCAAGCCCACAGAATGAGCTTCAGAGGTCACTGCAGAATTAGCCGTAGCCTCTGTTGTGACCATGTCACGATTCAGCCTTTCCTTCCGCCTAATCCTGCTTCCTTCACTCCCCTGTGGGTGTTAATCCCAACAACAGTCCAGAGTAAAATTTCACAGTGCCACATCTTGCCTCAGAATCTGGTCCTGAGGAGGCTGAACTGTGACAATGAATGGATGACTTATTTCGGTGAAGAGGACACAGAAATCAATGAGCTGTCCCCAGAGTCTCCTACACAACAAAACGGCCTAACTGCCACTCTGGCTCTGCTGTCCATAACAGTAACTGGACCCGTTTTTGTCTCTAGCACTTAAATGTCTTCCCTTGGCCTTTACCATTCTGAGATTCCATCCTTCCCAGTGAAATGAGGAAGTCCAGTTCGAAGGGCGCCTTTCCCACCATCACTGTGAACCTAAAGAAGGCAGCTCTAACAGAGTTTTCAAGTCCCCATCACCATGCATTTCTCAGTGCCTTGAGAAGGAAGGAGGTCATTGTCATCTTGTCAGCAGATACAGTGGGAAAAATAAAATAAAATAAAATATAAAATAAAATAAAATAAAAAGCAAGAATCAGCACTTGGGAAGCAGCATGAAGTAGGGAGTTACGGATGACTATTCACTCTCTAGGGGACACTTAAAATCAAACCACAGTGGGGCGCCTAGGTAGCTCATCGGTTAAGCCTTTGCCTTCAGCTCAGGTCATGATTCCGGAGTCCCGGGATCAAGCCCCGCATCGGGCTGCCTGTTCAGCAGGAAACCTGCTTCTCCCTCTCTCATTCCTGCTGCTTGTGTTCCCTCTCTCGCTGTGTTTCTCTCTGTCAAATAAATAAAATCTTTTAAAAAAATAAAAAATATAAATAAAATAAAATAAAATAAAATAAAATAAAACATTGATGTGCACTAGGGTGGCTCAGTCATTTAAGTGGCCAGCTCTTGAACCGGGTTCAGGTCACCACCTCGGGGACCTGGAATCAAGCCCCACATCGGGCTTTGTGTTCAGTGGGGAGTCTTCATGAGGATTCTCTCTCCCCCTCTCCCTCTGCTCCTTTCCCACTCATGCTTTCACTCTCTCTCTCAAATGAATAAACTATAAAAATAAAATTTTAATAAAATAAAATAAAATAAAATAAAATAAAAAGCAAGAATCAGCACTTGGGAAGCAGCATGAAGTAGGGAGTTATGGATGACTATTCACTCTCTAGGGGACACTTAAAATCAAACCACAGTGGGGCGCCTGGGTGGCTCAGTTGATTAAGTGAATGCCTACGACTCAGGTCATGATCCCAGAGAACCAGGATCAAGCCCACATCAGGTTCCCTGCTCAGCGGGAAGCCTGCTTCTCCTTCTTTCACTCCCCCTGCTTGTGTTCCCTCTCTAGCTGTGTTTCTCACTGTCATATAAATAAAAAAAAATCTTTAAAAAAAAAATCAAACCACAAAGGTCGGCATCCCAAGACCTGTTCATTTAATCCAGCCGGATCTGGCTCCTCATCTGAATGTAAAACCCAAGGACTCTGGAACCTGAGCATATTTACACACAAAGTATCACGCTTTGGGAGCTCAGCATACATTTGAGGTAAGATATTTCTCTGCTGGGGTACCTGGGTGGCTCAGTTGGTTAAGCCACTGCCTTTGGCTCAGGTCATGATTCCGGAGTCACAAAATCGAGTCCCACATCAGGCTCCCAGCTTCACCGGGAGTCCACTTCTCCCTCTAACCTTCTGCCTTCTCATGCTCTCTATCACTCTGTCTCTCAAATAAATAAAATCTAAAAAAAAAAGATACTTCTCTGCCATGAATGCTATCTATTCTTCTAATCAATTTCATTAGATTCCACTTACCTGATTTAAAAAGAGGCAGATCTTCAACAAAGCATCCATTTAGTTATAGCAACTTCTAAGAAGGTAGTTTTTGTCCATGCCATTGTTTGAAGTAGGGAATTCTTTCTTAGTTTGTAATAGGAAAAAAAATCCCCTAGCCCAATGCAAAACAAAATCATATAAAAGAAGACAGAGTTCTTGCCTCCCCCAACTCATTTGCAATCCTAATGTTCACCCATATTTTAGGCATTGATGTATGATGAAGCTGCTTATTTTCCAGAGTCAAATGTGGCATGATTATTTTTTCCCTTCTCTCTTCTTCAGTCTCTCAGGGGAACTTAAAATCAAACAGTCTAGCTCACCATCAACTTAACTCTAACATTTTCTTTGCAATGATTGCAAGATGTTCTCAAAATTAAAATTTACTCTAACAGCAAGGCACCTCTCATTTTTTTCTGTTGTTTTTTTTTTTTTAAGATTTTATTTATTTGACAGAGAGAAACACAGCCAGAGAAGAAACACAAGCAGGGGGAGTGAGAGAGGGAGAAGCGGGCTTCCCGCCGAGCAGGGAGCCTGATGTGGGACTCGATCCCGGGTCTCCGGGATCATGACCTGAGCCGAAGGTAGTCGTCCAACCAACTGAGCCACCCAGGTGGCCCTTTTTCTGGTTTTAATAATGTTAAGATATTAACAATTGCAATGAATACAATGGTTACATTTCTGCCTCATTTGTCTGAAGTGTAACCTTAAGAATAAATAAAATCTAGGAAAATCCCAACTCCCAACTTGGATAAATGGAATCTATTAATGTAGGGCTGGTTATTACAGATCACATGTTTGAAGACTGTTTTCCTAGAAAAGGTATAATTGAAGGTGTAAGAGTATCAGACACTGAAAACCTACCAAGGAAATACATGCATTACTAAACTTTTACTGGTGCCTTAGAGATCCCTAATGATACAGCAAATACTGTGGCCTTGTATTGAAAGCAGCTTTCCAAGTAATTTTGAAGTGATGGGGCTAATGCTGTTTTGTCTGAAGAATGTCGTAAAAGGACTCTCTGCCACTTCTTTTCGATAATTAGTGAACAGGTCCTCAGCAGCCCTGTGGCCCAGAGGTAGCAAAAAGACAACCCAAATCATGCCTTCTTGTCTAACCGGTAAGGAAGAGAGAAAAAAAAATGTATAGCACAGGGGTGGCTATTTACTGCAATCTCCAAAGAGTGTACCAGACCTGTACACAAAATGAGCCTCTCATGAGATGAACTAAATAATGCACCTGGCATCCTAAGAAGTTACAGTCGATTTGTATTGTTTATAGATGTAAGAACTGAGAAATCTTGTTCACCTAGTTAAGTAAATGAACACAAATAGATTCATTCTAGCGAAGTCACTCCAATCCAGATTATATGCTAAAAGTCAAACAGTGGTTATATCATCAGAAAGCATTTTTAGGGGCACCTGGGTGGCTCAGTTTAGCATCTGCCTTTGGTTCAAATCATGATCCGGGGTCCTGGGATCAAGCCCCACATGGGGCCCCACACCGGGCTCCCTGCTCCACCGGGGAGTGTGCTTCTCCTTCTTCCTCTGCCCCTCCCCCACCTATGTGCTCACTTTCTCTCTCTCTCTCTCAAATAAATAAACCTTAAAAAAAGAAAGCATTTTTAATTGCATAGTAGTCAATAACTTAATTAGGCCCTCCTTCAAGTATCTTGAAAAAGAGGAGCCAGAAAGCGTGTGATTTTTTTTAAAGTGATCTCTACATCCAATATGGGGCTTGAACCTACAACCCTGAGATCAAGAGTCATACACTCTACCAACTGAGCCAGCCAGGTACCCCACAAAGCATGTGATTTACACATGGATTTGTTATACAGTCACTTCAGTCATTCACCTTCTCATTTTCTGAGAAGCATGTACAAAAAGGTTTTACCAGAGGTGCTTGGCTGGCTCAGCCAGAAAAGCATGCATCTCTTGGTCTCTGGGTCATGAGTTCAAGCCCCATACTGGGTATAGAGATTACTTAATAAATGTTCAAAAAATTTTTTTAAGATTTTACTTATTTATTTGATAGAGAGAAACACAGCTAAAGAGGGAATACAAGCAGGGGGAGTGAAAGAGGGAGAAGCAGGCTTCCTGCCGAGTGGGGAGCCCGATGCAGGGCTCCACCCCAGGATTCTGGGATCATGACCAGAGCCGAAGGCAGACGCCTAATGACTGAGCCACCCAGGCTCCCCCCACAAAAAAAATTTTTTAAAGGCTTTACTAAATTCCACAGAATGACAATTCATTATTCCTGCTATTCTTTTACTTACAGGTACCTTGTCTAATATTATATACATAGAAAGGACTAGGAGAATTGCAATATTATTAAGTTTTTATATACTGCTTTTACCTTATCATGTAAATTAGTTTTCACTAAAACCCTGGAGTAAAAACAGACACCAAGACATTGGGAAATGAAATGTCTCATTTTGTATCTTGTTATTGAGAATGTAAAATGCAGAATAAATAAGCTTTTTGAAAGATTGATGTTTCCCATCATAATGCTTTGGGGTTTTTGTTGGTTTCCCATAATTCTGTAAACATTTTTATGAATATCCATATTCTTAGAAAGACATTTCAGACTTCTCACCTCCAGAACGCTAAGATAACAAATCTATGTTGTTCTAAGCCCTTAAGTTTATGTTAATTTGGTACACCTAATAAGTGGAAACTCTACAAAAGGTCTCAGCCAATTCCATGAAGAGCCCTGACTCTGGGTTGGTCTTTTAGAGTTGTGCCAAGCTGGGCTGATGAGCTGGGCCCTCTGCATCCCCAGATGGACCATCCACTGGATGCAGTCTACCTACCCACCCTCAGAAAGTGACCTTGAGCACGGAACTTTAAGTAAACTCTTTGCCCAATGCCAGGCTTAACTCACCACCCCAAGATGAAGAGTCACATTCTCTACCAACAGAGCCAGCCAGGTGCACCTAGCAAGATGGTGTTTTCAACCAAGGGAAATTCCCAGAGAGGGCTGACAGCACTCCCAGAAGTGGAGGGAATCAGCACTTAAGTCCTGGAAGGATTAGAAGATAGATCTGAACTCTATCATGAAATCCACTATCCTCGGAAAATACTCGTATTGTCCCTGTCCTCACCTCCAGCCCTTCCGGTACTGATATGTAGTCCCAGGAGGGAAAGCAAATTTGCTTAGACGTGCTATTACCAAGCAAACTAAATTCTTTTATCCTATTTTAACTCCAGCATTCTTGAGCTTTCTGACTTCATTGGGAAGAGCGAGCCTCCATTCCCCTGGGTCGCTGAAGTTAAGAAAAGCTTCAGAGTGCAGATTTTCCCTGAAACTACTCAAAGAGCCAGATCAATATAATTATTCTGAAACATGCTAAAAGTAAGAGAGAGACTGTTTATCTGAGGACTTTGGAGGAAAAATTAGGAATTCATTTTCAGAAACACATTTCTAAAGATTGAGTTCTCCAAAGACCTTATGGAAGGATGCAATACTAATCTCATACATGTTGTCAATGTCATTGGTTGAAATATTAGGAGAAACTGTTCAATTACTATTTTAAGGGGGAATAAAGCATGAGTTTGTTTTTAATGCAGCAAGAAATACTTTGTCGACCAGTCTGCATTTTATCACTATTATCTGTTAATGCTTGAGCCTTAGAACACAAAAATACAACTGTACCCAAATCCTGCCTTGGGTGTGAAATGTTCCCATTTCCACACGTTCTGACTTTCAATACACTTTGAGTTAATTCGGTAGCCTCTTCCACTTGTCCTGCTACTAGTCATCATTCCAACCCATTGCATACTGTCACCAGATTAATCCTTCTGAATGACATCTTCCATTATGCCATGCTTTTACTCAAACCCTTCGACTATTTCCTCAATGTCAGACTAGTTTCAAAGTCTTCTCCCTGGCAATCGAGGCCCTCCGTATGAGATTTTCAGAACACCTTTCCAGCTTTCCCACTGGCCCCTCTATGCTGCGACTGCACCAAATCGAAATGTTCCTTAAAGATTTCACTGGTCTGCTTTTGTTAGTCTTCTTCCTTCAACCAGAACACTTTATCCATTCTTGGTGGTATATATCTAAGCCATCCATGAAAGTAAATGTCACAAATGACCACGTAAAGCCTTTGCTGATTCAACGAACTAGATGTGATCTCTCCCACTTGAGTGTTCTCAAGAAGGATCCTGTTCTGGTTAGGCATTATTGTGATTGCAGGTAAGAGAAACTCATTCAAGTGGTTGAAAGGAAAAGGATGGTTCATCTGAAATATAAGGGGTATCATAAAATCCAAAGTCCCGAACAGCAGACACAGTTCATGAGATTCAAGAGAAAAACGCACCAAGAAAAGCAAAACACAGTGCTGTGAAAAAGATGAAAGGAGTTCTCAGAAATCGAAAACATGATTTATGGCAACACAAATAAATGGGCTGAGTAGCACAATAGACATAGTTGAAGAAATTACCTGAGAGAATCACATTGCTCCAACTTCCAGTGCAACAATTAATTCAGCAAAAAGATGTGGAGATAATAAAGGCAGAAAATGAAAGGCAGGGGGGAGGGAGGTTACAGATATTGAGATTTTAAATGCTGATAAGAAAACATTAATTCATAACCAAAAAAAAATTCAACTTAATAGCAAACACTAGCATGGATAGAAGATAAATAGTTTCCAAAATACTAGTGGTAGGGTGGGGCAAAACCCAGTTGGAGGGCAGGGGGTGTTGATTAGGAATAAAGGAATCTTGTTTGCTCATTTGCCATTATTGCCAAAATAACAAACGGCAAGGGATCTTAGTTTTAATTTGTGCTTTCCCATTACTGGTAAGATTATTCATCTTTTCATATGTTTACTGGGTTATTTATATTTCTTCTGTAAATTGCATATACATATATATGTATATATACATACACACACTTTGCCCGTATCTACTGGGTGCTTTGTCTTTTTTATTGATTTATAATACTCTTTATATGTTATGAATATTAAAACCTGGTATGATAGACTAGGAGGAAGTGAAGTATATATTTCCTATCTTTAAACTTCCTTATTTTTTTTTGCCATAACATATTTTTCATTATTTAAGAGAAATGTGCTAGAGGTGAAGGCTATCATGATATTAGGGTTGGAAAGTCTTTTTGTTTTTCTTTCTCTGTGATTTCTTTCCTTAAAGAACAAAACAGGGGTGCCTGGGTGGCTCAGAGGGTTAAGCCTCTGCCTTCGGCTCAGGTCATGATCTCAGGGTCTTGGGATCGAGTCCGGCATCAGGCTCTCTGCTCAACGAGGAACCTGCTTCCTCCTCTTTTTCTGCCTGCCTCTCTGCCTATGTGTGATCTCGCTCTGTCAAATAAATAAATAAAAATATTTTTTTAAGAAAAAGAACAAAATAAACAGGAACATATGAACAGATCTAAGCACACAGGAATATTTAAATTCTATATGGCAAACAAGAAAGAGGAGAGGGTAAATAGTCATATACTTACTACCTGCCAGGCACAAGCTTAAATTCTTCATCTAGAATAACTTATTCATTCAGCACAACTACTTGTGATCAGATATTATCACTGTCTTCTTCATTTGACAACGAGAAAACAGGCACAGAGAGGTTAAGCACTTACCCAAGGCAATGAGGGCAGGTAAATGGCAAAAGTAAGATGGGAACTGAGGCAGTGTGGTTCCTGGGCCTTTGCTCTGGGCTGGGGGACTTGGGTTGCTCAGTAGGTTAAGCATCTGCCTTCAGCTCAGGTCATGATCCCAGGGTCCAGGGATCGAGTCCTGCATCTGAGTCTCTGCTCAGGAAGGAACCTGGATTTTCCCTCTGCCTCTCCTCTCCTCTCTGCTCATGTTCGTTCTCTCTCTCTCTCTCTCTCTCTCTCTCTCTCTCTCTCTCTCTCTCTCTCGCGTGCGCACGCACATAAAAATAAATAAAAATCTTAAAAAAAAAAAGCTCTGGGCTATAAGTCCACCTCTAACAGAAACTGCAGAAAAAGAACTTCCCAGAGCATGTGGGCATATATTCCTTTGCCACCTGAGTACCAATCCTGCTTTCTTCCCTGTGATGATACTGTCCTGGGGCTGCTGAACTTGGTTCAAGAACCAAGAGAGGCCAATGTGTGTGGTTGACCTGCACAGATTCCAGGTACCTGTTCTTGCAGAGTAGTTATGTCAGGCATAGTACAAAAGGTGTATAGCATGGCAACAGATGAGTTGTTTTGTTCATTTCCATACCCTGATCAGGGCACCCAGCTGCTTCTGATAATCCTCGAGCAAGTCCCAATCGAGACATGCTGCTTCTGTCCCTTCCCTGTGCAGTACCTCACTTCCATTAAGTTCTGAATCCTAGATATATACACTGGGCATTATAAAAGGAGAGAAAGAGAGAGAGAGACACACACACACACACACACAGAGTGTGTGTGTGTGTGTGTGTGTGTGTGTGTGTGTGTGTAAATCCAACAGACCAGAATATATGTGGGGAAAAAAAACAAACAGTAACAATAACAGAGTCCTGCTGTGAATCATAAACCTGCATTTAACAGAATAAATAATAAATGTAATATCCTCTGTCAGTCACGGTCCCAGCAGGAAACAGATGGCACACTCAAATTAGGAGAATTTAAAGAGGGACTGTTATAGGTAATATCCCCCGGGAGGCAGACTGAGATGGAGATTCTCAAACAGGAAGATTATCATGAAGTGCTCTGAAGAGGCACACTCGGGGGAAAAAAGGGAAGCAGAACTGGGCAGAGGGAGAAGGTGAGCCATCCCTGCCAATGTCTCAGGAGAGTGTCATGGGAGCCCTGGAGCCAGAAGCGTCCTTTAGAGTTGTCACAAGTTGGACTGAGGAGGCCAGGCCTTGCTGCCCCCTGCCCTGACCAGTCACTGACTATGGGCTGCCCATGGGAAAAAGGCCCGCTCAAGGGTGAAGCGGCCCCTTCAGGAGACAGCAATTGCCAGAAAGGAGAGTCCCAACACCCAAGGGCAACCTAGAGGAGTCAGTCCTCCCTCTCCTGAAGGGGGAATCTCAGCAACACAGCACAGCGACTACCACAGGGTCTCTTGAAGAAACTACTTCCCCAAGCACATGCCGAGTGTCCAGAAAATTACCAGAGAACTTCATTCACACCAAGAGATATAAAGTGTCGGACTTCACCACTGAGAGACTGAATGGGTAATGGACAATGGCTGGACCGCACATAAACACTGCACTCTCAATAATGCACAGCGACCAGGGCAGGAAACCAACACATGACGTACTGTGACCAGCCCAGAAAGCCAGCCTACTGGCTAGAAGTCAGACCTGGAAGTGTCATATTGCTGTCTTCAGTGATAATCCAGGAGGCCAAATAGTAATTCCTATAATAATTGCCCTGAAATGACCCAGACTTGACTAAATCCCTGGTGGTTTCCCTAGTTTCCGGCCCCAGTTCCAAATTAGGGCCAATGCGAGAGAGCCAAACACATGCCCCTCATCAATTTGCTTCATCCTGAGGCATCTGGACCCAAACCAGGAAACCCAAACCTGGTTTTCAGAAAGCCAGCCAAGAACTTTCTTGGCTTTACGGAGGATGTATTCAGCATCGTTAACTACACCAACTTGCTTTTAGGACACAAATGATTGAAGGAAGGGCTTCCAAGATACAGAATTAGAAAACAGACTTCATTCAATGTTAACGGGCCAGTTGACAAGCTACGCTCTTCCTTATTCCAATTATTTCACAGAAGGAGATTCCCTGGGGTGAGGTACTTTGCCAATGTTCCAGATCTGATAAGAGGGTATTCCTCTGAGAGGCATGAGATTCAGGGGGAAAGAAATTCCTTTCTAAATACAAAGAGGACACTTCCTGTGTTCTCTTCTTCCCACCCTGAGTCCCATGCCCATGGAAACCAAACTGGGGAGTAGCTTCTGTCGGAAACGAGGGGCTTCTCAGATCTCCTTGTCATTCCAGTACATCCCCACTTAAGAGCAGAACTTTGAGCCACACACTAGTTTATTTGCCCAGAGAAATGACTCAAGCTAGACATTTTCCAAACTACAACAGGCCGGTAGGAATGGGGAAGAAAGAGGAGAAGGAACAAACTGCACCATCAGATAACTTGGTAGCAGTTAACTTTCTCGTCGAGCTGGGCTCCGGTGAAACAAACTCATTAACCCTCATCAACACCTCAGCAGCAGGCCTTAGTTTACCCTATTAACTGGATTTAGACCTGAGGCCCTAGAGAAGAAACTCTAACTGGATTCAGCTCAGGAAGGGAGTTCTGGGAGACTTGGGTTACCATAATACTGACAAATGGCATATGGAATACATATTCGGGAGTGCGTAGAGAAAACACTGACTAGAGAGCAAAGTAGAAGACTAAGGAAGAAAACCAGCTTTGCCTATATCTGGCTGTGACCCTTCACTTGAACACAGCTCAAGGGCCAGGACTGAGAGCAGGGGGTGTGGCCAGGAGAGGTAACTTAGTCAGCCATCATTCCTGATCTGCCCAGCCCAGCACAACACCTCCTAACCACTGGCCAGGCCCTGCAGCCCCCAGCCCACTCTAAGCCCTGTGGGTAAAGGAAAGGTTTTCAGTCTTTAGTAAGGCCAGGCCTCACTCCCTGTGGTTACTGGATTGCCCACCTTGGTTTCTGTAGAGAGCTGCTTTGGGAAGGCACTCCCATTCCCCGATGGTCCCCAAAGAGCATGTGTGTACTTCTCAAGCCACGTAGTTTAAGACCTGCTCCCCTTCTCACCAAGAGGGAAAAGTAGCATTTACAAAATGCTTACTAGAGTTAATCCTAAGTAACAACCCTCGGAGTCTCTTACTCTTTACGTAGAAAGGATCACCCTATGCCACTCCAAAATATGCCACTTTACCACAAAGGTTATTTTGAGCTGAAAGCAATTAAATAGCAGACATAAGAACTCTCTGCCCTCTCCCTTTCTGCCTAAAAGCAGGGCATAAGCATTTTATGAAGGTATCCCCACCCGTCTCCCAACCCAGCAAGGGAAGGACTTAGAGGTGGCACCAATTTGAGTATGCATAACAAATCTTACTAAATAATCCTTATCTGTCCTTAGTAGCTGCCAGCTATTTATTTTCCCATGGTCTTGGAGCCCCTAGAAGCCCAAACGTCTTTTCCTCTGGCCAGTCCTTCTTCACAATAAATTTTCCTTTGATAAAATGGCATATAAACTCTCAAGCTTCACCATTTCTAAGATGGAGTTTTTATTTCTTTCTGGTAAAGCTCTTGTGTGCCTGCATAATAAGTCTTTTCTCCTGTTAATCTGTCTTTTGTCAGTTTAATTCACAGGCCCCAGTTACTAAACCTAAGAGGGAGAAGAAAAGTTTTTCCTCTCCTACAAACACTAACTCCACTTTACAGATGGGAAGTTGAGTCACAGAGATTGAGGACAAAACAGCTAGTAGCTAGTACAGGGGTGTGGAATGAGGCAGTCTGATTCTAGTCCCTATGCTCTTTTTAATCCCTGTACTCTTGCTTCAATACTCCACTGCAACTCCCATTTGAAAAAAAAAAAAGAATTCTCCCATGCAGCCCAGTTTCACACAGGGGTCACCTTGTATTCAAAACACACACCAAGGGGTGCCTAGGGGACTTAGCTGGTTAAGTGTCTCTGCCTTTGGCTCAGATCATGATCCTGGGGTCCTGTATCCAGACCCACTTAGGGCTCCCTGCTCAGTGGGGAGCCTGCTTTTCCCTCTCTGTCTGCCCCTCCCCTTGCTTGTGCGCATGTTCACATGCTCTCTCTCCCTCTCTCTCTCAAATAAATAAATAAAAATTTTAAAAAATATACACTGAGTATTTAAATACCAGAATCATACTCAATGAGGCAAGAAAAGTTGCAATGGGCAGGCAGTGGAAACATGCAATCTTCTAGTCCCTTAGGAAGTCTCAATCTGGAGCACATGCCCATCGAATGAAAGATGGGCCAGAGCCTCTTGCATTATTTAAGTCCCTCTTCCACCCATCTCCCTTTGCTGTACACACACAGAATAATTCATATATGTTAAATGTGCATCAAAGACGAGGCCACTGCATATAAAACAAGGCACAGTGTACAGATTTCCAAAAAGACTCAGAAATATAATGACTAAGAGAATAGATGGATAAGGACCTGCCCGTGTTTCCCTTCTACTCAGCCCGTGATTACAAAATGTGATTTCTGAAGGCAGCACCAAAGTCTCCCGCAATCAGAAAAGTTCTGGACAGTGCTTCTAGCAAGCTCAGGAGGAGAAAGCACAGCCAGGAGGGTGAGAGAAGGAGGGTGA
>PITA01009631.1:0-70102 GCA_004023965.1 Spilogale gracilis | reverse complement strand
CCCACGCGCTCCTCTTTCTCGGTGGTAATTCTGTTGACTCCGGTTCCCGTCCAGCTGTGGCGGTGGCCACTTTCTCTCCCGTCCTTCACCTTGACCTTGTCCCCTTCCCCTGAGCCTCAGTTTCCCCACATGGACTATGAGGCAGGCGGACTTGCTGGGCTTTAAGGCCTGAAGCGCAGCTGCTGAAGCCATCAGTGAACTATGCTTTCTGTCAGGGAGCAGAGAGGGGCCTCCTCACCCGCCCCGCAGGCCTGCCCCACCTCCCCAGCCTGACCCGCAACCCTCAGCGCCCACCCAGGCGAGGAGGGACTACTGCGCCTCCGGAAACCCAGCAGAGAGGCTGATTGGCCCAGCCTGTATCACGTGTCCGGGTCTGGTCCAATCAACTACGACCAGAGGGTGGAGCCGCCCACTCAGCAGGGCTTTGGCGCTTGCTCTCTGAAGAGAAGGTGCTGACCTTGGAGTAGGGCGCTCGTGTGGCCGGTAAGGAAGTGTGACGTACAGGTGGCACTCCGACTGGATGTGTCCTCTTAGCATGACACACCTGGTACCTCCACAAGACCAGGAGCCGGACTTTTGTTTTTCCCAGTGCTGGGTCGCGCACAGTGCCTGGCCCCTGCCCTGCTGTCCCCACCCTGAAAGGCTGACCTCTGCTGGCCACGATAGGCACTACACCTAGCAGGTGGCCACCACCCCAGATTGGGAACATAGGATCTGTCTTCCCCTTAGCCTACAAGCCCCTGGTAGGTGGGGACACTGCAGTTAAACAGCCCAGGCTCTACTTTGGGACTCAGATATGGCTCTCCCACTAACTCGAGCAAGTTCCTTTCCTCCTTAGGGTATTCCCCTCATCTGTCAAGTGGGTATCATCCCACTGAACTGGGGCGAAGAGGCAATGTGGTATGGAGGTTGGGGCTCAACTTTTGAGCTGATTTGAATCCAGCTTCCCCAGTTACTTGCTGTGTGATCTTGGGCAAGTTATGCAATGTCTTGAAGCCTCAGTCTCCCCATCTATAACATGGGAGGGACGAATTTCTCTTTTGTTCTCCAAAAGGTGATGCAAGGGTTCAGTAAGAGGATGCATAGCAACCTCTGAGCATGGCATCTGGTATCACATCGCTGTGAGATGGACTTGCTAGGCAGTGTGCTGGGGGCATGCTCATTTATCCCTTATCCTTCACCTCTTCCCCAGCCCCACCTCTCACAGCACCCTAACGGGCCAACCAGCGATCGGTGTCAGGCCCACAGAGGGGTCTCAACATGCATGGAGAGTGGGAATGCACTGCAGACCTCCTTCCTGGTGGCCTCAACCTTATCCATTCAGCTTTTATCGAGTATTCCTCACCTAGAAGGTAAGTCTCTGCTCTGAAGGGTTCCCAGGCATTTCTGCTCAGGCAGGATGCATTCTACTGTGTGAACACTCACTGCAGGCTTGGGAGGAGCCTGTCTTAGGTGTCTGAGCATCTGGATTTCAGTCCATTCTTTGCTACTCACTCCCTATTTGTTCCCCCCCCGCCCACACGACTAAAGAATGATTCCATGAGCTAGGGAGGGAGAGGAATCATAGGGGAAGTGAGTGGATCCCCACAGTTAGGTCTGGGGATCCAAGCAGGGAGAGGCCTTGAGCCCCTGGTGCAGCCAAAGAGGTAGGAGGAGCCTGGACCTCTTTGCACCACAATAGGTAATGGAGTGGAAATGAGAGTTGTCTGGTGGGTACACCCAGGCAGGTGGGCCTGATGCGGCCTCACAGCATTGCTAGGATCCCAGGGGGCTAGTTAACTAGGTGGGGAGAGTGTCCACAGAGATTTTTCTGCCCCTGTCTTGGAGCAGAAGAAAGGAGTTGGAGCAGAAGAAAGGTCTTTCCTGAGAATGTCTAGGAAACCAGAAGACCAGTTTCAAGTGGGTGTGGTTCCAGAACTCACCCTGCCTATTGTCCCTGCATTCCCTTGTGCAAAAAAACAGAAAACCTAAGTAAAAGTGCAGTTTAAAGAATTCCCCAGATGCCTGATGAAGCAGTTGCAAGTGCTCCCTGGAGAAACACAGTTTAAATCTAGGCTTCAAAGAATTCTCACACATAAACTTCCAAAGAACAGGAGGTCATACTAAAAAAATAATTAAACAGAAGAGAAAATAAGCTACATGAAATGAGAGTCAGCAGAAAACAACATTGCTGAATCAGACCAACAGCAGCACTGACTGAAGATATTGAAGTTATCTGTTATAGAATATAAAATAATTATGTGTGGTTTGTTTAAAATAATTAAAGAAGTGATTGAATGTGTGACAAAAGAGGGAGAGAATCAAAACTGATCAAATGAAGTTGAAAAAGAACCACATAGAATTTCTAGAAATGACAAATACAATTGAACGTGAAGCGTGATAAGTGAAGGATTGGTTCCGGGAAAGATGGAGTAAACACGATCTGCTTTATCTCTTACTGAATGCAGTTATAATCCCTGGACAGAATGTGGGGACTGTTGAAAAGTAAATGGTAATCAGTAGATTGGAGAAGGAAACAAGGATTTGAAGTACAACTGAACGGGGTTGAGTTTCTCATTTTTTCCTTCCAGTACTGGCTGGCCTGACTCAAAGGCAGCCCGAAGTCTAGAAGTGTGTACCATGTACAGGCAGAAAGAGTTTCAAGAGAGCAAATGGAGTTTTGTTCCTGGCATGAAGAGTAGTAAAGGGGCTTCTAAGGATCATAGGGAGAAGGAGGTTTCTCTGTTTCTTTTTTCCTTCTCACCCATCCCAGCCCCTGGTCAGTCTGGCAGTGGTGGTAGTGGCAATGAGGGGCTAGCATCAGCACGTGGATACCACAATCCTGAGGGAAAGAAAACCTTCTTTCTGTTAGAATTCCCGTGAACACAGACCTTGAGCAAATTCTTGTTGCTATTTTCTCTTTGTCCTCTGTGTCTAGTTGCAGACACAGATGCAGACATAAGAATCGTGTAGCAGAACTAGGAAACTAAAGTCCCAGATTTCTAGCTGGGAATGGGGAGGAGAGGCCCCAGGGAGCCAGGAGGTTTAGGAATGATTGTGGAGAGGAGATTGTGGAGAGGAGAGTAATCCCAACACTTTGTGTGTAAACCTCTGGGGTCACTTCCAGACTGAGCATGCATCGAGCTGATGCTACACAGAATATGAAAGATTTTGAGGACTGAACTATGGGGCAGACCACCACCCAGTCTTCAGACTGGTATTGTACATGTAGGATGCATTTGAATAGCACCACACAAGGCTTTAAAGATTGAACTGACATCAGAACCAGAGCCTACGAAAAGTGGGTTGAAACTTGTGGTTGAACCTTGCTTCGATAATTTATTGGCTAATATGTATATTTTTTAAATCAACATTCTTCTTTATACTTAAACAAGACCCAGAGTCACATAACATGATATTCAGGATGTCCAGGATACAATCTAAAGTGACTTGGCATAAGAAGAACTAGAAAAATCCCAACTCACAGCAAAAAGACAATCGCCATGAACCCCTGGAATATATAGATAGTGAAATGAACAGAACAAGATTTTTAAAGCTTCTACTATAATTATAAGAAGTGAGTGTGATGTAAGCACTCTTGAAATGGATGAAGAAATAGAAAGTCTCAGTAAAAAAAAAAAAACAGAAGATTTAAAGAAGAACCAAATAGAAAATACAGAACTGGAAAATACAATGACCAGAATTTAAAAATAACTGGATGAGCTCAATAGCAGAATAGAGATGACAGAGGAAAGAGTTAGTGAACTTAAAGATAGATCGGTAGAAATTATTCAATCTGAACAATGGAGAAAAAAAATTTTAAAAATTGAACAGAATCTCAGGGGCCTGTGGGACAATACTAAAATGTCAAACATTCATGTCATCAGAGTCCTTGAAGGAGTGGAGAAAGGGTGCAGTTCAGGAAATAATACCAAAGAAATAATGGCTGAAAACTTCCCAAATGTAGGTTCAAGAAACTCAGCAAACCTCAAACAGGATCAACTCCAAAACATCACCTCCCAATTACAAATGTTGGATCACAAATGTAATCAAATGTTTTTAAACTAAAGACAAAGAAGAAAATCTGGGAGGTAGTCAGAGAAAAATGTGCTTTATCTATAAGAGAACATATATTTGAATGACTGTTGATATCTCATCAGAAACCATGAAGGCTAGAAGGAAAAATGAAATAACATTTTGGAAGTGCTGAAAGCAAAGAACCACCAACTCAGAGTTCTGTATCCACCGAAATTATCTTTTAGGAATAAAGGTGAAATAAAAATATCCTCAGAGGAAAGGAAACTAAGAGACTTTGTTGGCAGCTCACCTATTCTAAAATAAATACTGAGAGAAATTCTTCAGATGAAGGGAGATGATACTATAGGAAACTTGGAACATCAGGGATGTAGGACAAACAACAGAAATGGTAAATATCTGGGTAATGGTAATGTCTGTTCACCTTCTCTTGAGTTTTCTAAGATATGATTGACCATTGAAAGCAAAAATTTGACTTTTCTGATGACATTTTCAATGTAGATCTATTATATAAGACAGCTATAATAGAAAGAAAGGAGGATAAAGGGACTTATATGGTGGTAATATTTCTACATTCCATATAAGGTAAGTATATGTTCAAAGCAGACAGTGAAAAGTTAAGTATGTAAGTCGCAATCACAAGAAAATTATCAAAGAGATACAGTAAAAAATACAAGATAAATTAAAAATTAAAATGGAATACTAAAAAATGTTTATATGACCCAAAGAGAGAAGGGAAGGGGAGACAGAGGAACAAAAATCAGACAGAGCAAAAAGAAAATAAATAATACAGAGGCGCCTGGGTGGCTCAGTCATTAAGTGTCTGCTTTTGGCTCAGGTCATGGTCCTGGAGTCCCGGGATCGAGCCCTGCATCGGGCTCCCTGCTCAGCAGGAAGCCTGCTTCTCCCTCTCTCACTCCCCCTGCTTGTGTTCCCTCTCTAGCTGTGTCTCTCTCCGTCAAATAAATAAATAAAATCTTTTTTTTAAAAAAAGAAAATAATACAATAACATCCTTAAATTTGAAGATACCAATTATTACATTAAATCTAATTGGACTAAACATACCAATTGAAAGAAATTGTCAAAATGTATTTAAAAAAACAAGATACAATTATATTGATATAATGATATAGATAGGTTAAAAGACAAAGACACATATACTGAAAACTATTAAATAGTACTCTTTAAATAGGTGAACTTATGGTACATGAATTATATATCAATAAAGCAGTTAAAAAAAGATTAGGATACACCAATCAAAAGAAAGCTGGAGTGACTATATTAATATTGGACAAAGTAGTCTAAAGAGCAAAGAAAACTACTAGGGATAACAATAAAAGGACCAGTTCATCAAGAGGGCATAACAATCCTAAGTGTGTATGCACCTAGTAATAGGACTTCAGAATACATGAGGGAAAACCTGATTACATTGAAAGAAGTGGAAAATTCCACAGTTATAGTGGAGACTTCACTATTCCTTGCTCAGGAATTAACAGAACAGGTAAATAGAAAATAGCAAGCATATGTAAGCGCTGAGCCATAAACCAACTGGAACTAATTGACAGTGATAGAACATTCAGTCAAAAACCAGTCGAAAACAAATTCTTTCCAAGTATGCAAAGAACCTACATCAAAGAAGACCACATTTTGAGTCATAAAACAGGTCTTAACAATTTAAAAATAATTGAAATCATACAAAGTATGTTATTTGATCACAATGAAATCAAACTAGAAATTTATAGCAGAGCAATAACTAGAAAATCACCAAACACTTTGAACTTAAAAAGCACACTTTTAAATAACTCATGGGTCAAAGGAAAGTGTTATGGAAATTAGAAAATATTCTGAGCTGAATAAAAAGAAAACATACCAAAATTGTGAGATGTAGCTTGAACAATGATTACAGGGAAATTGATAGCATTAAGTGGTTATATTAGAAAAGAGGAAAGATCTCAAATCAACAATCTAAGCTTTCACCTTCAGAAACATTCTAGAATAAGAAGAGAAATATAAACCCAAAGCAAGCAGAAGGAAGAGAATAATAAAGACAAAAGCAAAATTAAATGAAATTGAAAATAAGAAAACAATGAAATAAAAAGCTGATGCTTTGGGGCGCCTGGAGGGCTCAGTAAGTTAACTGTCTGCCTTTGGCTTGCTCAAGTCATGATCCCAGGGTCCTGGGGTTGAGTTCTGCATCAGGCTCTGTGCTCCACAGGCAGTCTGCTTCTCCCTCTGCCCCTCCTACTGCTCATACTCTCAATCTATCTCTCTCAAAGAGAAACCCGATTCTTTGGAAAAAAGAAAAAAAGAATAAAACTGACAAAGTTCTAGGTAGACTGACTAAGGAAAAAAAAAAGAGAGAAGACACACAGTACCAGTATCAGGAATGAGAAATGAATTATCGCAGCAGACCTCACACACATTGAAAGACTCATAAAGGAATAATCATATGAACAACTTCACAAAATAAATGGACAACTTAGATAAAATAAACTAAATCCTTGAAAGCCACAAACCACTAAAAACTCATCCAAGAAGAAATAAATAACTCAGATAGTCCTATATTTATTAAAGAAATTGAATTTATAGTTAAAAACCACCTGAAAAAGAAAACTCCATAGCCAAAAGAGTTCACTGGCAAATTCTACCAAGTTTAAAGAAAAACATCAAAGCAATCTTTTGACATATAATCTCTTCCAGAAAATAGAAGGGAAACCTTCCCAATTTATTTATTTATTTATTTATTTTTTAAAAAGACTTTATTTATTTATTTGACAGAGAGAAACACAGCCAGAGAGAGAACACAAGCAGGGGGAGTGAGAGAGGGAGAAGCAGGCCTCCCGTCGAGCAGGGAGCCTGATGTGGGACTTGATCCTGGGTCTCCAGGATCATGCCCTGAGCCGAAGGCAGTCGCTTAACCAACTGAGCCACCCAGGCGCCCCCCCAATTTATTTTATAAGTCTAATTTAACCCTGATGTCCAAACAAGATAGATAGTACAGGAAAAGAAAACTAGCGGTCAATATCCCTCATGAACATAAGGCAAAAATCCTTGACAGTATTCACAGATTGAATCCAGCAATACATAAAAAAATGAATGGTTTTAGGTATGCAAGGCACTGAAGATAAGTCGATGTGATCCACTCCATTAATAATCCAAAGAAGAAAGACCACAGGAGCATATAATCCAGCAATGCAGAAAAAGCATTTGAAATCAACAGAGCCAGTTCCAGAGGCTTTGCTAGGGCAGAGTTGGTCTAACCCTGGTGGAGCTTAAACAAAACCACCCTGGAAAATAATAGTCTCACTTGAGTGGGGAAATACTGCAAAATCAGAGTGCAGTCTATTGGGCAATTGAATAAAGGGGCTTGAGAATATGAGACCAAAGGTGGCAATCTTATGAGGAGTCATTTTTGTGGGAGAGAGATGATTTGAGAGAGACAGAAATCTTCTGGATGGTTGACAGTGAAGGAAAATAAGGAAGGGAGAGTAGAAATTAAAGGTTCTACAGAAACAAGGAAACCTATTAAAACCACTTCACTTTACTCTACAAGCAGAAGAGGACACTCTTGAACTATAAATCTGAGAGCCTCTCAAGTGTTTTACCCTGGTCTACAGAGAGCCACCTATAAGTCCTGGTTAGAAAAACATCAGATATTTAAAATAGAAAATAGAAGCCGACATCTACACAAACCTATGATAAAACAGGAAATGGGAGTCAAAATATTGGTGAAGGAGAGCAAAAACAATAAGACACCCTGATTTGAATTAAACTTCCTTAAACAAATGTTTGCAGATAGGAGAAAAAGAAAACCCACCTCAAATCATTAATTTCAAACTTCAGACAGGAAGTGGGCAAAACAGAAATGGTAGATGCAAAATGAGTGTTTACTCATTAAATTCAGGAAAGAACATAATCTCAGAAATGAAACAAATTGCAAGGTACCCAGGGGAGAATTGATTTGACTGAACAATAGAATAGAAGAGGGATGAAAACAGCTAAGAATGCCAAAATGAAATAAGGAGATTTAATAACACCGAAGAGAAACTGCTGTCTAGAGAAGACAGGTGGAGAAGTATTAACTTGTACATAATTAGAGCCCCCGAAGAAAGAAAGAAAGAAAAAAGAAGTAAATAGGACAAAAAATTAAAACGATAATACAATAACACTCTCTGGAAATAAAATAAGATCTGAATTCCTGTGTTCAAAGGGCTAACTCTGTACCTGAGGAAATAGACCTGGAATGCTCAGCTCCAAGACATTAGACTTTGGGGATAAAGAAACAAATCCTCTGGGCCTTACGGTGGAAAGGAAATCAGTTTGGCATCAGACTTCTTCGTAGAAACATATGAAGAAGGACAACAATGGAACATTTTCAAGAAACTCAAGGAAAAAAAGTAGAGACCGTGAATTTTTATTTATTTATTTATTTATTTTTATTTTTAAAAAATATTTTATTTACTTGACAGAGAGAAACACAGCCAGAGAGGGAACACAAGCAGGGGGAGTGAGAGAGGGAGAAGCAGGCTTCCTGCCGAGCAGAGAGCCCGATGTGGGACTCGATCCCGGGTCTTCAGGATCATGACCTGAGCCGAAGGCAGTCGCTTAACCACCTGAGCCACCAAGGCGCCCCTTGAGACCGTGAATTTTTAGATCCAGATGAACATAAATAGAAAGACAAAACAAAACAAAAAACAAAACCACACAGGGTCTCAAAATACCACATTCATAAATCATGCCTGGGGAATCTGAACCCTCCTGTTATTCTTTTTAGTAATAGGGAGGCCTGGGTTCGAGTCTTTCCAGGGCCACTGTGTTATGTGACCTTGGCAAGTGATTTCCTTCCCCTGGACTGGTGGCTGGAAGTCTTTGAGATCTCTTGTGGCGTTAGGCATGTTGGTTTTCCTCGGTTTTAATGAAGATCCTAGGACTGCAGACTTGGTGAAATGGAGTAGAGAGAGTAGGGTGTTACGATCTGATGGATTTGGGTTGGGATACTTTCTCTGCCCCATCCATCATCCATCCATCCTCCAGCCAACCACTCATCAAATTTTGGAGATCCCTCCAGGTGGGAGGCACACCAGTAGGTTCTGTAGATTCAGAAGAGCCAAGTAGGTCCATGGAGCCCTGAGACAGTGAGAACCCAGCTTTGACCTGTTCGCAGGGTGGGAGAATGACAGGTGAACAACCATTCATTGCATGCGTATGGCCTGTGGGCACTGGGCTCAGAATTTCCTATACTGACCTCTTTTATCTGTATGTGAGGTTTAATATACATATGACGAAGTGCGCCACGCATGCCGATCTTACATGTACAGCTCAGTGACATTTTACAAATTGAACTACCACTGAAGATCTAGAACATTCCCAGCACCCTAGGAGGTCTCCTGTCACCTCTTTCCTGTCAGTACGACCCCTGCCCCCAGAGGTCGTGATTCTTTGGACTTCTGTCACCATTGGTTAGTTTTGCCTGTTCTTAAATTTCACACAAAGGAGATCTAGGTTCTTAGTTTCTAAATGGATTAGGAAATCTGATTCCTAATGGATAAAAAGGAATAAGCACCTTCTTCACAGGTATTAAATAAGTCATAATAACTGATGCCTCTCACCCATAATAGGTGCTTAATAATCGTCCCTTCCCTCCCTGCCCCAGCAGAGCCCGAGTTCCTGCAGCATTGGGATGTGAACCCTCCCGCCTTGTGATTCCAACACCTGTGTTTTATATCCAAGGGCTACTGCTTCTTGCCATCGGCTTTGGGAACAAGGGGTCATCATCCTGAGCTGTATATGAGCTTCCTGGCCTTGTCGAATTTACCTTGCTTTGGATTCAGTGGGAAAGGAGAGACCTGGATGCTGCCTCCATTAGAAACAATACTCTGGAAGATTCCCCAAATGGAAATTTAAACAAATTAGTTTCATTTCCTTCCTTGAATAAAAGAAATACAGAGGCAGGCCCACCCGATGCTGATGCAGCTGGACCTTGGTGCTGCCTAGGGCCCAGAATCTTTCCTGGTAGAACCATTCCCATCACAGAGTCCCCAGTTGGAGCTAGTTCGACGGGGCCCCTGCTCCTTGCCACCAAATATTTTTTATTTATTGTATTTTTATTTTTTATTTTTAAGATTTTATTTATTTATTTGACAGAAACACAGCTAGAGAGGGAACACAAGCAGGGGGAGTGAGAGAAAGAGAAGCAGGTTTCCCGCCAAGCAGGAGCCTGAGGGGCTCGATCCTGGGTCTCCGGGATCATGACCGGAACCGAAGGCAGATGCCTAACGACCCAGCCACCCAGGTGCCCCCCCCCTTCAGCAGTTTTAAATCAAGGTCATCGAGTGCTTTATATAGAAATTCAGCTTATGTCAATAATGGAATCAAAGTAAGTTGTGAGTTCATTCCGGTGAAGGCGAAACATTTCACATTGTTGTAAATAGTCTTTCACATTTGCTTACAAAGTTCAACACTGAAGAGTTATTTGTGCTTGCAAACATGAACATAAATTTTAGTAGAACATAGCAGCATGGTAGAAACAATATTCACATCCAATTAGGAAATTCATGAAGCAGAAATGAACTTGGAATTGGTGCTGGTGTACATATTTGAAAATAGGGATGAAAGAAGCTCCAGTGGTATATCAACTGAAATAGATATTGTACTTATTTGTATGTACACGGACACACAAAGAGTAACAATACTACAATATTTTTCTGGCAAAGATGATATTTAATATAAAACATATTTCAATATGGCAACAGGGCCAGGACTAGGGGGTGGGGGAGGAAGGCATCCAGCTCTGTTGCAAAGTTTAAGGGGGGGCACCAAAAATATAGTAGTCAGGACAAATAATATTTTAAAAGTCAAAATTAATGCAAAAATCCATGTGAAGAAAATATCAACTTTTTGAATAGACAGGATCAGGATTATTGATTTTTCCTTTTTTTTTTTTTAAGATTTTTATTTATTTGACAGCGAGAAACACAGATAGAGAGGGAACACCAGCAGGGGGAGTGAGAGAGGGAGAAGTAGGCTTCCCGCCGAGCAGGGAGCCCGATGTGGGGCTCGATTCCGGGTCTCTGGGATCATGACCTGAGCTGAAGGCAGTCGCTCAACGAACTGAGCCACCCAGGCGCCCCTGATTTTTCCTTTTGCCTCGGTCATCCGATATGATTTGGCCCGGCACAGCATAGCAAGATGTGCTTTGTTTTTGTTTTTGCTGTTTGCCCTCAGTCAGATTTTTAAATGTTTGAGCCTTTGGAGAATTACCTTGTAAATCATTTTAAGTGTTTACAGTGGAATTTTGTAAATGAGTCCTGTAAATTGTGTTCAAAAGAAACTAAATGTCTTTAATCACATGTTTCACAAGCATACCAGAAAAGAAACTAACTTTTAAAATTTGTGTCAAATTTTAGGGATTATAGATAAAGCCTTGCGTAAATTTCAGTGATTTCACACTGGAAAACATTTACATTTATCCCTCAAAAACGAGGGAGTTGTTGAATACATTTGCTGATGGGAGCTCAAACAGTGACCAAGATTTAATTTAGAAATTCAGTAGTTTTCTTTGACTTGTGGCTTCCCAAATGTTTTGATGGAGCACCTATTTTTAATTGGGCAATTTTATTTATATTTTGTGCTTGAATTGAAGGGAAGATGGAAGGCTGACATTTTGCAGCATCTACATTTAGCAAAATATTAAAAAGAATTGCAGGGGCGCCTGGGTGGCTCAGTTGGTTAAGTGATTGCCTTCGGCTCAGGTCATGATCCCGGAGACCCGGGATCGAGCCCCGCATCGGGCTGCCTGCTCGGCAGGAAGCCTGCTTCTCCCTCTCTCACTCCCCCTGCTTGTGTTCCCTCTCTGGCTGTGTTTCTCTCTGTCAAATAAATAAAAAATCTTAAAAATAAAAAAGAATTACAAAGTCAGTTTATGTGGTGAGTTTTATCTTCTCATCATATTTGTTAAAGAAAGATATTCTGGGTAGAGATTAAAAAGACACTACCTGTGAAAATATTTGGGATGAAATAGCTAGCCATTCCTATCTAAAGAAATTAGAAGTGAAAATATCCTCTATTTGACAGAATGTGCTCAAAGCTTCCCAGGCATCTGCAGAGGAACTGTGTTCTTATTAAAAATATTGTGATTTCAACAATGGCTAAACTATAGAAGGGGCCCAAATGTCCATTGACTGATGAATGGATAAAGAAGATGTGGTATGTATAGATCTGTCATGCAATATTATGCAGCCATCAAAAGAATGAAATCTTGCCATTTGCAACAGTGAGGATGGGGCTAGAATGTATTATACTAAGTGAAAAATAAGCCAGCAGACAAAGATGATCTCACTCATACGTGGAATTTAAGAAAGGAAACAGATGAACGTAGAGAAAGGGGGAAAAGAATAAAAGGAGAAAGGGAAACAAGCCATTGAGGGTTACTGGAGGGGAGGCTGGTTGGGGGCTGAGCTAGAGGACTGATGGGCATTAAGGAGGGCACCTGTGATGAGCACTGGGCGTTGTACGTAAGTGATGAATCACTGAATTCTACTCCAGAAACCAATGTTACACTCTATGTGAACTAAAATTAAAAAAAATACTGTGATCTACAGAGAAGATCTACAAAGCATATCAACAATTCCCCTCTGATTAATCATAAAATATAACTTTGAAGATGATTATGGCAATTCTTTGGGGAGGGGAAGAGACCATATTTTTTAAAAAACATATTCTTTTTTTTATTTTTTTTATTTTTTATTTTTTATTTTTTTAACATTTCTTCTTTTTTTTTTTAATATTTTATTTATTTGACAGAGAGAAACACAGCCAGAGAGGGAACACAAGCAGGGGGAGTGAGAGAGGGAGAAGCAGGCTTCCCGCCGAGCAGGGAGCCCGATGTGGGACTCGATCCCGGGTCTCCAGGATCATGACCTGAGCCGAAGGCAGTCGCTTAACCAACTGAGCCACCCAGGTGCCCCAAAAAACATATTCTTGAGAAAAGTAGCAGTGACATGAAATTAGAAACAGATGTGGCTAAGAAATGGATTAAAGTACATGAATATATACCAAAATTATTATTCTTTTTGTTACTTCTATTGCTCAGATAATAAATACCGTAAGTTGCTAACAATATATATATTAAATAACAACTTAGTGTTACTTAAAAATAAATTTTTAATATTATTATTATTTTTTTTTTTAAAGATTTTATTTATTTGACAGAGAGAAACACAGCCAGAGAGGGAACACAAGCAGGGGGACTGAAAGGGAGAAGCAGGCTTCCCGCCGAGCAGGGAGCCCGATGTGGGACTTGATCCCAGGTCTCCGGGATCATGACCTGAGCCGAAGGCAGTCGCTTAACCAACTGAGCCACCCAGGCGCCCCAATTTTTAATATTAGAATAGTTTTATATTGGCTGAAAAATTTCAAAGATAGTACAGAGAGCTTCATGTACCTCCTTGCCCAGCTCCTCCTGGTACTGGCATTGTCTACCTGTGTGGTACATTTATTATTAATGAACAAATTAGTGCATTTGTATTAACTAAGGTCCCTACTTCATTCACATTTCCTTTATTTTTACCTACTTTTCTCTTTTCCAGGATCTCATCCAGGCTGTCACACTAAATTTAGTTGTGAAGTCTCCGTAGGCTCTTCTTGGCGGTGACAATTTTCAGACTTCTTGTTTTCGATGACCTTGACAGTTTTGAGGAGCACCGGTGAGGTACGCCTCTATGGGACTTTGCTGTTTTTCTCATGCGTAGACCAGGGTTTAAGAGTTTTAGGGAGGAAAACCAGAGAAGTAAAGTATCCTTGTTGTCTTACTTATCAGCATACCCTCTTGATGTTGGCCTTGATCCCATGGCCGAGGTGATGTCATCGGTCTCCACGGTAAGCGACTCTCCTCTCTGTTTCTCCACTGTGCTCTGTGGGGGGAAGTGACTATGCTCACCCTGCACTTAAGGCTCGGGGCCTGTTGCCCTTCTTCCCAGAGTGCAGAGTGTCTGCATACGTTATTTGGAATTCTTTTGCACCACAGATTTTGTCTTGTCTCCCTCATTTATTTATTCATTCAATCATTGATTTATAGCTCTATGGACTCACGTGTATGTATTTTATACTCAGGGTTATAACCTGATACTTTTTGATTTTATTGCTTAAGTTGTCCCAGCTCTGCCCATTTGGAGCTCTTTCAGTTGGTTCCTGTGGCTTTTTGACATAACCCTCATTGTGAGGTTTTTGTGGGAGCATTCGGACTGTAGCATTTTAGACACTTTGGCAATTATAGTTTATATGTTGATTTCTTTGTTTTGTTTTGTTTTTTAAAGATTTTATTTATTTGACAGAGAGAAACACAGCCAGAGAGGGAACACAAGCAGGGGGAGTGAGAGAGGGAGAAGCAGGCTTCCCGCCGAGCAGGGAGCCCGATGTGGGACTCGATCCCGGGTCTCTGGGATCGTGACCTGAGCCGAAGGCAGTCGCCCAACCAACTGAGCCACCCAGGCACCCCGATTTCTTCGTTTTTGAGGAAGGGAAAGTAGGTGTAAAAATCTTTAGCCTGAGATTTAGTTAATATCGTTGAAGGATGGCTGGAGACCGATCCCCTAGGCTTGTTCCCTCTCCAAGGCCTGGGCCCCTGGCCTGAAGGGGCTGATGCCTGTCAGCAGGAGTTCTGCGGCTAAACTGACGGAGGCACAGCTCCAGACCTGGCTACTTTTTCTCCCCTCCCCAGGGCATGGGGAGTTTTGGAGGAGAACTTCCAGGAGAGCCAAACCTAAGCCAAAGAATGGGTCCCCAGGCATGCCCTTCCCAGAAACAAGGCAGTATGGGTGACTTTTGGGGCTTGCCCCCAGATCCTAGCTCCCGCGTTCACTTGCTTCAGAATCTTAGGCAAGCCGCTTAACCTTTGTGAGCTTTGGATTCCTGACTTGTAAAATGCCTCCCTCCGAGGGTCCATGCGAGGGTTAAAGGGTATAATGTGTATAAGGGGTTTAGCACCTGGACGAGGAAGGTAGGCAGCACATCAATGATGGCTTGCTGCTATGTGTCTTGTAGTTACTAACGAACTATTTCCAAGGGGCACCTTGGTTTTGAAAATAAATGGTGCAGTTATGAAGGCAGATGGGTTTGCAGTTAGTAAAACCCTCAAGCCCGCCAAACCAGGCTGGGGGCAGCGAAGGTGCCCAGAAATGTGACCAAATAACTCTGTGTGAATAAAGACGATGACCCTGCCCTAGGTTTGTGGCAGGAGGAGTTCCTTAAAGAGCAATTGAATGGGGGGTGATTACTGAGGGGGAACCAGGGCCACCTTCCCCACCTAGGCCATCCGTGTCTTCACAGGGGCCCTGGGCACGCCAGTACTGCCCATCCCCATCATGGGATCCTCAGCCCTCACCTCTCCCCTGGTCCCCTCTGGGAGGGAAGGGGCCACCTCACTGGTGGGGTGCAAAGAGTGGCTTCGAGGGGACAGTGGCAGGTGGCAGCTGCTGCTTGGCTGCGCTGGAATGCCCGGAGCCTGGGGGAGGCGGGGCTACTAAGTGCCCAGCTCTACGGGTTCTGTACACAGCCCTCCCCACGCACACACATCCACGCCCCATCACTCTCCCTGTATGCACTTGCATGCACTCACACAAATGCGTAGGCAGAATACGACCCCAGCAGATACCCACATCCTAATCACAGAATCTGTGAATATGTTACCTTTTGTGGCCAAAGGGATTCTGCAGATGTGATTAAGGATTTTGAGACGGAGAGAGTCGCCTGCATTATCCGGGTGGGCCCAGCGCAGTCACAGGCATGCTTATAAAGGAAAGAAAAGGCAGGAGAGAGATTTGGTGTTGACTCTGGAGACAGGAGCTGAGGCCACAAGCCCAGGAGTGCAGGCAGCTTCTGGGAGCTGGAAAAGACGGGGGAACAGATTCTCTTCCAAAAGGACACAGCCCTACCAACCTGTTTGGACTTCTCACCTCTGGAACTGTAAAATAATAAATTTGTTGTTGGTTTAAGCCCCTATGGTTTAAACACATTAAAAGTTTTCATACACGTTTGTGTATTTGGCATTGGGATCAAGGAACAGAATGTTTCCCGCACCCCCGAAAGAGCAATTCACATATTACCTTCTTGGTTTTTGCTTCATTCAGAAACCACTACAGGCCACCTTCGGGATTTTTCTTGAACTTATTTACTCAACATTTTTCTTGATGCACATCTTTACTTAACTGAATATATTTGAAAAGAAACTATCAGTTTGTTGAAAATTAAAAACTATTTCTAAGAGCCATTATTTTGGGGAGCCTGGGTGGCTCAGTTGTTAAGCTCTTGCCTTTGGCTCAGGTCATAATCCCAGGGTCCTGGGATCGAGCCCCACATCGGGTGCTCTGCTCAGTGGGGAGTCTACTTCTCCCTCTCCCTCTCCCCATCACCCCTGCTTGTGCTCTCTCTCTCCCCTTCTCTCAAATGAATACATAAAATATTTAAAAGGCCATTATTTATGGCAAGTATTCTATTTGAAGACAAATATAAAGATAATTGTTACTTAAATTCTAGGCAGACCCTCCTCCTTGCTGCCACTGTGCACCTGACAGTTGTTTTCCTTTATTAAAAGGGGGAATTAGCAGGAGGATTTGAGAGGTGGTAAGGACTGACTCGCACCAGACTCAGGCGTTCACTTGTATCCAATCATGAGGATTGGGAGATAAATGAAAAAGAACTTTAGATGATGCTACTTGATACCAGATCGGCCCCACCCAGGCCACCAGCATGTACCCCACACCTCATGAAGGAACTGGGTTGAGGGGGGCACTTAGGTGTGACTCCCCTCAGAATGGCCTGCCCCTCAGTAGCTGTGGAAGCTCAGTTGGGTGACCTAACCTCTCTGAGCCAATAGTTTCTTCACCCGCAAAGGACAAAGATAGTCATTATTTGTGGTAGCCTTGTTCTTGAAGGCAGCTGGGAATGCTGAACTAGGGAAAATGCAGTGTTAGTTTTCTACAAGCCTCTGGTTGCATTTTCATCGATTGATCAATATATAGCCCTGTTTTATGTGTGTTGTGGTTTAGACACCTTATTTAATATAAATGATTGATTCGTTAACAAACGGAAGCTTATCTAATATGCCGTTTTTCTCTGGAAGGTACACCATAGTCTTTTTGCACCTAGGAACAGTAGGCAGAACTTTGGCATTATGTTTGGGGCCACCTTAAATAGGGAAATCCCTAATAAAAAGCAAAAAATGTGACAAGCGTGGCTCTAAATAGACCACAGAAAGGCCACTTGCTTGCCACTTGAGCTGAGACGATAAGGCAGAGTGCCACCTTGTTGAACTTCATCTGGGAAGGTGTGAATAGGGCCATTCAAATTTTTTGCCACTGTGCTCATGTCTGCAAATGACCCTGAAAGACAAGGATTATTGATTGGGGGTTACAGTACATTTCATTGAGCTAGCAAATTCATAAATATGGAATCAGTGAACAACTGGGACCAACCTCTTTGGATTGACCCAAGGGTTAACAAAGAGATGGAGGCCCTACTATGAGGCTTGCAACACAGTAGGTCCTCATTCCATGGTCGTTGTCACAGCTCCTGTTCCACTATTCGCTAGCTCTGTGACTTAAGCACATCAGACTCTGGGACAGTGAGGTGCTTTCAAATCGGGGTGCTGTGAGGCTGAATGAAAGGAGGAAGGTGGAGGGGCACAGCACCGAGCCGCCGCTCAGAACCTTTGCTGAATCAGAGTTGAATTTGCAGCAGCACCTGTAGCTCAGTTCTAAGGAGCCGGTGGCTATCCCACTCCCCAGCCCAGGATGGCTGAGCATCTGCAGGAAAGGCGGAGCAGGCTGGACCCCCAATGTGAGGGCATGTCTCCCCTCACCCAGTGCCGGCTCTGGCACCTACCTAAAAGAATTTTCTGTAAAGGCAGGTTGGGCCTGGATGCTGGAGGAAAGCGAGGCACAGGTGTGGGATTTTATGTTTAGGGTAGAAGAGAGCTATGGAGGTTTGTGGAGCAGGGCGGTGATCAGGATGGAGTGGGCGTTTAGAAGGCAGCTCCGCCATTAATTAGAACGGAGGAGGCCCCTAGAAATAAGGCTGGGGGAGCCTGCCTGATTGGTGGGGAAGACCAAGGGAATGGAGCTGCCACTGTGCCTGGGTTCTTTTGGAGCCCCTTCCTGCTTCCTGTGTGGTGGCTGTGGCTCACCCCAGGAACCCCCTGACACGCTGCCCCTCTCCCTGGGCCTTCATCTGCCAAAGCCTCCAGCCATGCAGCACTCCCCAGTGCTTGGCAGCCATTCCTCTGCTTGCTGAATTTTTCATTAAGAAAAATGGTCGCCAATGTTTCACCAGGCCTGCTTGGGAGATGGAGGAGCCAGACCCAAAAGTGTGCGCAAGTGTGACACGGCCTCCCTTTTCCCATCTCCTGCACACGCGCACGAGCGTGCAACAGCCCCAGGGACCCAAGGGCCGTGTGCACACCTACGTCAACACTGCCATAATGGTGCATAACACACCCAAGGATGACGTGTGCCACAGCCAACGGCTGACACAGGGCACATAATGACGCGCGGCTTGGGAGTCGGGCAGCAGCTTGAACCCACGCTCCAAAACTTACTGGTCCAGTAACTTAACCTTCTCATGCTTCTGTGTTATCATCTGTAAAATAGAACCTCTCTCAGATGACTGATGGGAGGGTTTAATGCGACCGCAGACGCCAGGTACTTAGCAGGGGGCCTGGCACACCATAAGAGCTCCATCAGTGTTGGCTTCGTGAACATTCGTAAGGGGAAACCCACTACAATGGAGCCAGGAGGTTGGGCAGGTGGGGCTCGCAAACCCTACCACTCATTGCCAATTGAAAAATCCAACAGGACGCCAGGGAGCGTGCAGGTGAATACCCTTACTACCCCAGCAGGTGGAGGAAGCGCTTTCCTCCTCCCCAGAGCTCAGCCAATGAGAGAGTGCCTCCGTTCAGCCAATGAGAAGGCACCATACTTCCAATTCCCAGTCTACTCCAATGGGCTTCTTGTTTACAACAGCCTTCCAACCCCGCCCCTGCCCCTATAAAAGGGTGTTACTCTGCTTTTTTCTGTAGCTATGCCTATGGGTTGGCTGCAAGGGTCTTCTTCGGGTCGCAGTTCTCTGCTTTTCGCAAATAAACCCATCCTTTTCTGGTAAGGTAATTGGCAGCTGTTATCATTTCTTGGTTTTGGTGGAGGGGACACACACCATACAGACCAGCTCCCAAACTTCTGACTCCCGGCATTTCATTACCTTTATGTGGGGTCGGGCTTAAGGTGAGGGCCTTAGCTTTATTCGAGCAGGTTTTGACCACTTAATCTAAAACTGTGCACAGTGAACCGTTTCTCACTTGGGTAATGGTATAGCTAACATTTAGGGGCTGAGCAAAAAACTTTAATGAGAAAATCCTAATGGACGGGCTCTGGAGTGGCTCAGTCGGTTATGCCTTGGACTCTTGATTTTGGCTCAAGTCGTGATCTCAGGGCCATGAGATGGCGCCCCTGCGTGGGCTCTGCAGGGAGTCGCTTGAGATTCTCTTTGCTCCTCCCCCTGCTTGTACTCTCGCTCTTTAAAATAAATAACTCTTTAGGAAAAAAAGTCCTAATGGAGAGGAGAAGGAAGAAGGGGTAAGAGAGGAAGTGTGGAGGGTGACCCATTTCTGATTTGGGCCCTTCCTGAGGCCAGCTGAGTCTCCTTGGGCCCCTCGTAAAGCACATTCATGGCCTTCCAGCAGGTATCCCTTTTTGATTAAATAGCTTTGGTTGGATTCTCCTATTTTCTGCCAAAACTAGTTCAGAGCCAGATAAATGAGAAGCGGCCCCTCCCTTCCTAGAGCTCCGTTGAGTGCAGGGATAGGCATGACAGTCCCCTTTGAGAAGCGGAGGGAAAAGGGTGGGTGAAGGGAAGACGGTTTCTCCAAGGAAATGACCTTTGAGGAGAGGAAGGGAGGAGGAGCCCATAGCCCCAGCCTGGGTTCATCAGACACCTCTAGGCATATTCTATATACCAACATCGATACGTGTCCCTTTATACCTATCACAAACGTTAAGTCTCTGCGGCTGGAAGAGCCTCATAATCCTATGCGTCTCCCCTCACGTGGCCGAGGTGGAGACAGTATCATTTTCCCCTTCCCAGGGGCAGACACCAAGTCTCAGAGGGTCCTACCTTTTCCTTCTAGCAGACTCTGGAAATACGCAGGGCCTAGAACCCCAGGCTGAGGTGGCTGTGGAACGCCCATCGAGAGAAGGGGAGGCGGAAGCACCTGTCTCCTCCACAGAGGCGTTGAGATCCAAGGAACCCAGGTTCTGCGGACGGTGGGGAAGCTTCTAGAGTTGGGGGTGCTGATGGGAGGCGTGGGGATGGGCAGAGAGGGAGCCGACAGCCAGTGCCAAGCCTAGGGCACAGCTGGGCCTGCAGGACATACAAGGGGAAGGCTTTGGGCTTTTGGCCTTGCTGGGCACTGAGGGCCTCTGGTTGGATACCTGGAGGTGCTAGGAAGGTGCTGGGTGCCAGGGGGAGCTTTGATGGCCCATTGCATTTACCAAGTGACCCACCCTGTCCCCTGTGCCTGGCCCGAACTTAAAAATACTTACATCGACATCATGGAGAGAGAGAGACATGGAGACAAAGAAGGAAAAGGGGAGTGCCAGAAGCCACACCAGATACAAAGCACCCTCTCATTTCACGCTTTCATCCAGCCTGTGAGGCAGGTTTCTTATTCTCCGTTTTCAGATGAGGAAATAAAAACTCAGATGAAGCCACACGCACCAGGTCACACTGGTAGGAAGTGGCCACAGAGCCACCATGTTGTGACAGAACCACTCCACCCCAGCCTTCGTGTAGCCAGCAGATCTACGGCCTGAGAGTCGGCCTGTGCAGTGGAAAGGAGCAGTGTGCCCGCCGGCAGCCGGGAGAGAGGCCAGCGAGCTCGTCAAATATGTCTCCTGGCAAGAGCCCCGTAGTCTCAGTGTCCACAGTCTTCCCCGCTTCCCTTCCTGGCTCTTCTCTTCCTGGCTCTTCGGCACGGAGTCACTCTTGTTTACACACACTCCTAACAAATGGCCTGGTGGAAAGAGCGCTGGTCCAGCAGAAGTCTTTAGCATCTCTCTGTGCGTCTTCCCTTATCTGGAAAATTGAGATGAAAAGAAGTGCTTCAGGAATGAGGGTTCTCTTCAGGTCCGAGAGTCGTGCCCTCCCTAGAACGCAGGGACATTTTGACATACTTTGTTCCATGGTACAAGAGCACGTTTATGGAAGAAAATATAACTACCTATCATGTCCGTAGGATAGTATATCTTAAAACAACAACAACAACAACAAAACCACGTGTAGAACTTAAAATCAAGCAAATACCTCTTTTAAGTTAATTTTTTCCCCCTTTGTAAATTGGGGAAGTCTCACTATATGATGTTTCAGGCAGGACACCCAGGCCTGGCTCATCCACAGGTGCCAGTTTGAGAAGCCCTGGGCTGGAGCTGGGAGACTGGCATTCCAGCGCCTGCCTGGCCATCACTTGCGGTTTGCCTTGGACCAGTCACTCACCTGCTCTGGGCTTCTCCCTGGATGCAGAGAGGGCGTGAGGGTGGATCAGAGATCATCTGGGGGCCTTTTTAGTGCCAGGCCTCAGGGATGGACTTAGTGCGTGTCAGTGTCATTCTCAGGATCCTCATGGCCATGGTCAGATGTGAGGTCATCCGCCCCTCTGGTTCCCCATCTGTGCCTCTACTCCCACCCCATGGGAAACCGTACGTGGGGGCTCTTTGGGCCAAGGAAATGCTCCTTCCCTTCACCTGAGACCCCGTCCCCCCAGCCTAGAGTCTCAAACCCCTAAACAATTGTCTGGGGGTGAGCCAGGCTATTAAAGTAATTTACATAGTAATTAACAAGGTTCCATCAGCTGATTCCCGGAGCCAGAACTCTCTGCCTCCATTTCCCTTTAGGGGTCTGCATCCCGGGCTGGGACCGGGCTTTGGCTGGTGAAACAGTGAAGGGAGGAATTTTCTGTGCTCACGTGTTCCAGCTCCACACCCAGGGACGAGAGACAATGCCTGTGTGAGGGCCCCAGCTGGCTGGGTAATGAGGTCTGGGGCAAAGAGGCACCCCGTGAGCATGCGGGGGCCCGAAGCCCCAAGAACAAAGGCAACCATGAGTCTCACAGCCATATGTGTGTTCTGCAGACGAGGGCCGAGCGCCTCTTTCAAAATGACGTAAGATTTCTCCTGACAGCACATTTTATGTCTGACCGTAATAAGGTACAAAGTCACCCTGGTTGTCAGATTTGCACTTCCCAGTAGCCCTGTGAGGGAGACACTGTCTTCTCCATCATGGAAGTGAGGAAACTGAGGCCCGGTGCAGTGACTGGGCCAGGGCTGCATAGCCTGGGAGTAGCAGAGTGGAACCCAGCTCTCCGCACGTGGCCAGTGGCTTCTAAACAGCTCTGTGGAGCCCAGGGCGCTCTTAGAGGGATTTGCCTCAAGGATGCTGAGAGGACTCTGTCCGCACATGTCCGCCGCTTCGTCCAGGGCAACTGTTTACATGCTGGATTTCTAGGGAGGATTTTGTTTGGATTCCACACCTAGAAAAGCTTTGAAAACCACTGTACTTGTGTAGCAATATCCCAAGTAGGGACCTGTCACGGAGCCACTTCACTGTGTCTCTCTAGCTATGAGTGGAAGCCTCTAGATCTATGCTGTGGGGTGGCCTAAATGACTCTCTGGGGGCTCCGATCTGTGGTCCCGAATCCCTGTCCTTTGGTGTCCCCATCTCCATATAGATGGGGAGATGGCAACGATTCTGGAGTCTCCACAAGCTTGGAGTGATTTTCCTATTCCTTTTTTTCTTTAAAGATTTTATTTATTTATCTGATAGAGAGAAACACAGCCAGAGAGGGAACACAAGCAGGGGGAGTGAGAGGGAGAAGCAGGCTTCCCGCCGAGCAGGGAGCCCGATGCCGGACTCGATCCTGGGTCTCCAGGATCATGACCTGAGCCGAAGGCAGTCGCTTAACCAACTGAGCCACCCAGGCGCCCCTGATTTTCCTATTCTTACTCATGCAGCATGCATTTGTAGAGCTGGTGGAGCTCTGAGGATCTGAGGATAAAAAGAAAATGAGCCTGACAGACTCATCGGCAGTGGTTCCCCGCAGACCACGTCCTGGTTGCAGGTGCTGGAGGGCGTCCCAGACCCCATAGATGGGGATGAGTAGGGGACTCCTGATGGCCACAACAGGGCAGATGTTCGAGAAGGCTACACAGAATTGGAGAAGGCAGGTCTGTTTTGACGAGGAGCTTGCTGGTGGAGAGGGAGGGAAGTACATTCCAGCTGAAGGGAACCTGTGAGGGCTGAAGGCAGGAGAGCAGAGGGTATTGTGTGGTTTCATCTGGGTGGATGCAACAAAGTGAAGACGGGGAAGGGGGGCTGGGGAGGTGGGTGGCAGCTAGGACAAAGAGCCCAGTGAGGGGACCATGACCCTTAGGCCCTGTTTGCTGCCCACCCCCTCTCTGAATCTCTCCACAGGGCCCCTCCCCTCAGGACACTCCAAGGAGCAGCGTAGGCTGTGGGTAGGGGTCGACAAGGGTTTACTTGCCTGGGAGAACCCCGGCATTGGTGCTCTCACCTCTGTGCTCTCCGCCACCCTGGGCTACACCTCCTAGGCCTTGCCCCTGGCTGGAGGCTGGCTGCTGTGTCTCAGGAGGCTGCTTTCTTGAGATCTGGGGAAGAGGTGGTGAAAGTGACCACCAGTGGGACAGCAGCTTCTCCTTGGGGACCCCAGTCACCCCTTGTACACCATAATGGGGTTGTTGCAGATGATGGCTACAACTCTTCCAGGCTGGAGTCCTCCTTTACAGTCAAGGAATGTGTTTTAGTTTGGCTCCTCCCAGGAGCGGAGCCTGGAGCAGGATTTGAGGGCAAGTCCTTTATGTAGGAGTTGGTCTCAGGAAGCAGTGACGGGTGTGTGAGAGGTGGAAGGAAGGGGTAGAATACAGGGTGCTTGCTGAGCAGAGGAGCCCTGGGGGCAGCTGGGCTCTGTGCCCCGAGGGAGACCTGGGAGGCGAACACGTGCCTTCAGAGCTGCCCTGTTCAAGGGGACCGAAGGCCCTTCTTCACCCCCGCTCCCATCACTCTTCTGTTGGGGGTATTCCTGGGGACCTGAGCTCCCCCATTTCTGGCCTGCCCCACCTTGGGGGCGGCACCTTCCTGCTGCCAGAGAAGGTCTTCAGGCCAAGTGCCGGAGTCTGGCAATGAGAAGGTGTTGGTGTGTAGCAAGCAGTACTTGCGAGAAGGAGGTTGCCTAGACACGGAGAATGTCCTCTTCAGAGAAGAGCCAGAGGGACTGAAGTATGGTAGCAGCAGGCTGAGCCGAGAAGCCACGCCTTAGGGCTCCTCCCTCAGGTCTCCTTCTGCCTTGACTTCCCGTCCCTACCGCGCCACGTTGTCAGGTCTCCAGATGATCCTTGCCCTCCTTCCACACATGGGTTAATAAGGAGACTTTGGTAGCGCATAGAATTATACCTTGGAAAAAAAAAACACTGGAAGACTTTGAGCCCTTCACCATAAAAACCTTATCGCCTCCATATTTGCATCTGCCTTTCCTTGATCCAGTGCCCCACACTTAGTAGGCCCTCAGCGCTTCAAGGCTGAGCTGATGTTTTGACCACCTGCTGTGTGGCATGGGGGGGCAGTTCCTTGGCCTTTTTGGCTCTCAGTTTCCTCACTTGGAAAGTGGGCATGTTGTGCCCTCTCTGCTAACTTGCATGGGTTGCCCTGTTGGATATTCCCCGTGATGCCTGGCACCTTAGGTGCCCCACAAATGTCTGTGCCAGCATCTGTTTGGGAAACTGCACGAAGCTTTCACCCTGCTGGGAAGGGGCAGTCACGGTGGTTGGCCGGGGAGAATGCTTTATGAGTCAAAGGATCCGCGCCTGCCCTTCGGGTCTGCGGTTGGTTGACTCTCACCACCTCCCTCCTGCATATCCCCCCCCCCCCGCCCCCCAGTCCCTGAAGCTCATGAGTCAGGTTTTCCGCCTCCTGCCTCCTGCAATTCCACTGGTCCCTGCCAGCCAAGCTGTTTTGCAGACCCAAGTTGGTAATGACAGATTCCTCTCTCCTGGCCCTCCACTGGCGAAACCGCGGAAAGTATTCGAAACACGCAGCCTGGGAATGTGCAAGCTTCCCTTCCCTGGGCTTGGCAGCGCCTGGTGATTTCTCAGCCAGTGCTTTTGACTAAGACTTCTGTGGCTCGGGTTTCCCCTGAGCTTGTCAGCTCAGTATTTCGACAGTGTTTATACCTTTCTTTTTTCCCTTCAAAAAAATTAACCCTGAAGCCGGTTCTGAGTCGTGCGATCCCTCGAAGCATGGCTTTCTCACTGTTACAGGTGTTCGCAGGCACCTTGGGAGAGCTGGCTTTGGCCTGCGAGGTGGGGCGGGGGGTGGGGATCTGCTGCCCATCGGGGCTCCACGGGCAGAGTCAGATGATTCTCTGCTGAGAGAGATGCCCAGAGGTCTTCCAGATCGTCTGCCTCCAGAAAAGATCTGGTTAACCCATTTCAGACCTCCGCAACTTTGATTTTATAATATCCTCCCATGGGGATAAGGGAGGGAGAGAGGAAGGAGAGACCATAGGCTCTGGAACTAGGAGCACGTAGATGTCAGTTACACATCTACTCCCACTTGGTTTCACCATCTGTAAAATGGACAGTAATGATTCCAGGTTATCGTGAAATTTAAGTACAGCATATGAAAGCACCTAGTACAGGTTTTGCATGCCGTAAGTGCACAGTAATCTCCCCTCTTCCCTATCTCTGATTCCTGGATTTTACTATCTCATAACAAAGTTGTTTGATGAATGAATGCTTGAATGAATGAAGATCCTTATACATCTAAACACCCTCTGCTCGTGATGATTTCCTTCTCCTCTCACGTCAGCAGTTCAAGGCCATGGAAGAAGTATTTCCTGAGCCTCCATTCTGTGTGCAAAGCAGAGCTCGGCCTCATGGAGTAGCTCTTGATGCCCAGCCCCTGTTGTAAAGAATTTTCTAGTCTAGCAAGGGAACAGGCACCACAGGGAAAATGTCAGATAGAGAAAATACTGTCGACTGGAGGAACATTCAGCATGATTTTACTCACTCGCTTGTGCATGTTCACCTATTCCCACAATAAGCATTTACTGGGCCTGGCCACCTCTCGCCCCTGCTGGTGGTCCTGGGCGCTTCCAAAGCCTTTCCGTGTTGCAGGCTTGCTTCTGTTTGCTGTCAAGTGATCCACGGAGTGCTTTGGGGATGAAAGGGCGTGCTCTTCCCTCTGCCTAGAAGCCCCTTCCCACCTCTCCCAGTGGGAGGATGCAGGACCAAGGCCAGAGAAGGTGGGCGACCCTTCTCCGAGGCGCCCTCCCTGACCTCCTGAGGCATAGCCCCTCCCTCTCTGAGCCCCCAGCACGTTCATCACAATGGGAGATGGTCAGCGGTGGTGCTCCTCCTTCACTGCCTTGTGGTGGGCTGTGTCCAGGTCCGCCCCTGAGGGAAGATGGAGTGCCTCAGGCTACCTGAAAGAGCCCGACACAGAGATTTGGACAGACACTGTTCACTGGGGGCAGGGGCATGCTCTTGGGAGAAGGGAGGGGGGGGAACAGGATGGGACAACAGGGGTGTAGTCTCAGCTGGAGCCCAGCTTCAGCCTGATCTGTCAGAGTGGGCACTCACCCCAGGGCATGAGCCCTGACACAGCCGTCAGTCTCGGAGGCCAGCCTCTGTACCCTTGAGTCGCCTGTGCCTGAAGTCGGAGGGGCAGGCAGGGGTCACCTCCCAGGACGTGGGAGGTTTGGCCAAAGACGATTCCGTGAGCTGTGGCTGCCAACAGTCCCAGCAGTGGGGGACGGGTGCCTCAGCCGTGTGCAGGGGATCTGCGTGGGGCGCCCACCTCGTCACAGGAGGAGAGGGGCAAGGGAGGATCCGGCAGGAGAGTCAGGATCCCTCCCGGATCTTTTCTGAGACGGTGCACATGTTCTGTGGCTTTGTCTCCCGTCTCCCGTCTTTCAGTCTTTGGCTGAAAGGCCTCACAGGTGGAGCAGAGGAGCTGCTCAGAAGCTGCACACCTCTGCTGAGCCAGGGCGAGTGTCCCTGTGGGCCCTGGGGAGGGGCCGCGAGGAGGGTTCGAGCCTGGCTCCTCACCACTCACTGAGTGTGTCCAGCCATCCTTGAGGCGCTGGGGGCCTGACCTCCCCTGCCTCACCAGGTCCATGGGCCCTTCCATTTTCTGAGCACCCTCTACACTTGGCCACAGAGCAGGCGGGCTGGGAGGACTTGCTTTGCCTCACTGAGCCCAGGGTGAATTCTTAGAAGCAATGGCTTCATCTTATTTTGATTTTCCAAGTGCCTTTCTCATTGCCTTGGCCTTTATGTCCACTACATGGAGCAAATATAATAATGGGTTCCTTAATTTTTCTGTGAGGTGGGAGGAAGGCCCAAGACCTGCTCCGATGTCACCACTTGTCAGGGGTATATTCGTGTTCAGGTAGGGCCTGGCTAGTGCTTGTCCTTCCCACCCCAACATCCCAGTCCCGGTCAGCACCGAAACCCCCTCGTGGCCCTCCGTGCCCCCCGGGTGGCAGCCTCGGGCGAGGGTGGGCAGTGGGACACAGCAAGGACAGAGCTCCCGCTGGGCCAGTGCACCAACCCCTCGGCCTTCATTTATATGAAATGTGACTCCATCACTCAAAGCCTGAGCCTGGCCTTGGTCGGTGCAGGTAATGATGATATGGGCTCATTTATGCAAGATTATCCTTTTATCACATTTCCAGACTCATTTATGAGGCTCATGTTTCCCCCCGAGGGCGTCATCAAGCAAGTTAAGTTGTACTATTTCCCTCCCGCAGAGAACTGGCGGGAGCCTCCCTCGTTGACGGATGAGGCCCGCTGCCTTTGCCAAATAGGGTCGGCGTGATGGATCTTTTACTTGTGAATATTATAGCTGGAAATTAGCATGTTTATTGAGGTAGAATGTGTTTGTTTACATTCCACTACCCATGGCATTACCTCTTATGACCTGACTTATTTAGTTGAGGATAAGCACAAATGATCCGCATTTTGGCACCCACAAAAAAATTAATGAACTTCCAGATATAGAATTCAGCCTTAAGTAAACAGACCAGCGAGGTCGGGGGTTGGGGAGCAGAGGGGCCAGGAAGGGTGAGCACGGTGGACAGCCTGGGACTCTGACCCTGTCCGGAAGGGCCAGCAGGTTGGTGGCTTGGGTGTCCATGAAGAGCATAGAGCCTACTGTTGAGTGGAGGTGACTTCTGTGGATGAAGGGGGGAACGGAGAGGGGTACAACTTGCCCCGACTTGATTTTTTTTTTTAACATTTTCTTTATTTATTTGAGAGAGAAAGAGAGTGTGAACAAACAGAGAGAGAGAGAGAGAGAGAGAGAGAGAGAGAGAGCGCGCACACACAAGGAGGGGGAGCGGCAGGCAGAGGGAGAAGCAGGCTCCCCACTGAGCAAGGAGCCTGATGTATGGGGCTCCATCCCAGGACCCTGGGATCATGACCTGAGCTGAACTGAGGGAGCCTCCCAGGTGCCCCTCCTTGGCCCGACTTTCGGAGGAGTGGAACTGGTAGAGGGGATGGAGGGAGACACCAGGAGAGGGAGATGGGTTCCCTCCACATCCCCCACCCATTTCTCCCATTGTGTCCTGATGTGAATGTCGTGGAGCCGGAAGAGTTCCCGGGGGATGGGCAAGGGGAGACAGTGAGAGGCCAGGTGGGATTTTCATCCATTTCTGCCACAGATGTGTCAGGGACCTGGCTTCACTGCCAAGTGGGCCCAGCCTCACTGATAACCTGGGAGGTAAGCAGATGCACATGGGACATGTCTCTCCATCACCTGGGCCCCCAGCATCAGGCCCAGAAGAGGTATTCACTGGTGGCCGGATGATGGGCAAACAGGACACTGAAGGTTAGCCTTCAGAGAACTTTGTCTGAAAAGGCCCAGGGAGGAAGTATTTTGAGTCTTGTGAGCCCCACAACTCCTCGAGTCTGCCACTGGGTTGCCAGAGAAGCCAGAGACAGGATGCACACACGAGTATGTCTGTGGTCCCAGAAGATTTTATCTTTAAAATTCAGGTGTGGCTGGAATTGGCCACAGCTCTTCCCCTCTATGTGGGGAGACTGTGGAGGTTTTTGGACTCAGACAGTGGGACTTAAGCCCCTGCACCTCCTCTCTTTAGCTGTGTGGACTTACGTGGGTTACTTAACCTCTCTGAACTTCCATTTTTCTCTTCTGTAAAATGGAGGGCAGTGGCTTGTACTTTTTTGGGGATTCCTCTCACCATGCCTTCAGGGTTGGCTCGAAAAATGGTCTCTGACAATAATAAGTCCTGATGAGCATACTGTTACTGTGTGATTTACTGTGCCTCTCACATATATGTTGTTTTTTCATCCCATCCCCTACAGAATGGCATGCTATTATTATTTTTTTAATAAGGGTTAAAACATTTTATTTATTTGACAGAGAGAGAGATCACAAGTAGGCAGAGAGGCAGGCAGAGAGAGAGGAGGAAGCAGGCTCCCTGCCGAGCAGAGAGCCCGATGCGGGCCTCGATCCCAGGACTTTGGGATCATGACCTGAGCCGAAGGCAGAGGCTTTAACCCACTGAGCCACCCAGGTACCCTGGCATGCTATTATTATGCCCATTTTACAGAGGAGAAAACCAAGGTCCTGAAAGACTCAGAGACTTTCCAAAGGTCACTGTCTTAGTCCATTTGGACTGCTGTACCGCTATAACAAAATACCCTGGACTGTGTAGCTTAGAAACCACACAGATTCATTTCTTACAGTTTTGGAGGCTGAGAAGTCCAGGCTCCAGGCACTGGTGGATTCAGTGTCTAGTGAGACCTGCTTCCTCACCAATGGCTGTCTTTTCACTGTAACCTCATAAGGCAGAGACAGCAAGGGAGCTCTCTTGGGCCTCTTGTATGAGGGCACTAATTCCATTCGTGAGGGCCCCACCCTCATGCCTAATCACCTCCCCAAGTGTCCACCTTCTAATACCCATACGTGGGGCATTGGGTTTCAACATATGAATTTAGGGGAGACACATTCAGCCTCCAGCAGTCACACAATAAGTAAGGGACAGCAGCTTAAAACCAGTTATTTTAGCAGTGAATCCTTGCAGTTTCCAGTACACCGGAGCTGTCCACTGTTCCCAGGCTGGCTATTCCTGCCATAGCAGTGAGCAAATGGACTGGCTCTACAGGAGCTTGAAAATCTGTAGATTGGGGACCTGATCTCTCTGTGAGAAGAGGCTACTTCTCATCTCATCAAATTTTGAGATACATTAGCTAGGAATATGGGGATCTTGGCTATGTAGTGAGAATCCTAAAATGGGTGGACAGATTGGGGTTGGAGTTGGGGTTGGGGTGAAGTGACGTTGCTGCGGGCTGAGGGATCTCTCCTGGTGCAGGAGGAGGGTGGCAGGCAGTTCTGATTAGCTTAGAGATCAAGCTTTAATATTCTGACAGAACAGGAAACCCCGTGTCAGTTAGGGATAGCATTTGGCAGCAAGTCATCAAGACTGAAAAAGACTAAGGCTTAACAAAAACACAAAAATACAAGATAAAACACAAAAAATCAGGTCGATTTTTCTCTTAGGTACTGTGAAATCCAGGATGGTCATGGCTAGGACAACAACTCTAAGATGTCATCAGAGTTTCTGGCCTCTTTTATCTTTCTGCTTGGCCAGGTGGCTCTTTAAGGGGTTTCCATGCTCAAGGTTACCTCTTGGTCACAAGATAGCTACCAGAGCTCCAACCATCTGGATCACATTCTAGCTGGGAGAAAGAAGGAGGGGAAGGGTGCTGGCCAACTGAGTTGGTCCCTTTTAAAGGAGACTTCTTGGGAACCCCACCCAGAAGGGGACAACTTTGGCTTTCAGTTCATTCACAAGAATTCATGGGCTGGCCCTATCTATAAGACAGGTTGGGAAACATGGACATTGTAGCTGGCCATGGCTGCCCCAATTAGGGCTGTGCTAGTAAGAAAGAAGTGGAGAATGGATCCAGTCTCTACCTCCTTTCCTTAATTGGCCAGAAGAGTAAACTAAGGACCACGGAAAGAAGAAACCTGCCCAGTATGGCACAGGAAGTGAGGGGCATACCTGAGACCAAACCCCAAGTTTTCCGACTCTGAGACAGATACTTCTCCTGTCCATACTGCTTCACTCCGTAACCAACCACACTCCTGGGCCCAAATAACAGTAATATTATTTGTGAAGCATTGACTATGTGCCGGGTGCTATGCTAAAGACTTTCCAAGCCCGATCCATTTAGTCTGGTACCAGCCATTCGAGGCAGGCGTCACCGTTGTTCCCATTTTACAGAAGAAGCCAAGGCTCAACTAAGTAAGGTGACCGCTCCAGGTCGCAGAATTCATAATTATGGAGTGGGCTGTGAGCAATCTGGCGCCTGTGGTTAAAATGACCCAGGGGTGTCCCCGGCAGGCTGCTGAGTAGAGGTGCATCTCAGTGACCCTGTCCCTCCTGGCAGGCCTTCGGACCGGGGGGCTCTGCTTCCCACCCACCTGGCCAGCCGCCCTTTCTGTAGCTTCCCCATCCAGCCAATTACTCCTAATGGAGTGATATGAAATGTAACTAACTCGGGGAAATATCTGTATACTTTAATTAAGTCAGTTCGCAATTAGCCATCTGAGTAATGAGGCTAAGGTGTTTTATCTCCCTGTGAGCCAGCGGGCCAGGGGAGCTAAAGGCAGAGGGATTTTTTGCGAATAGCATGGTCCTGGTGACACGTTCCTCAGGGGTATAGAAGCAGGTGTCGGAAGCCCCAGGAGAGGATTTGGCCCAAATCTACTATGACTAAATAGCGACAGCACCTCAGAGAGGAGTTCCTAGGAGCTATTTGTGGACTAAATTTTTAATGGCTACAGCCTGTTTTACTTATTAAAGAAATACCAGGGCCTTTAATCCAAATACCTCATGGCAAAATGCTGAAAATTGCACATGCCCAGTGTGTGACCCGGAAGTCCCCAGAGGGGGTGAGTAGCCCCCTCCAGCGACAGACTCCCTTCAGGTTCCCTAAAGCTGGCAGGGGGAGGGTGAGAGGCCAGGGAGGGATTTGCATTGGGTGCAGAATTTAAGGGGGTGGCAAAATAGTAATCAAGTAATAGTTTAACAGAATAGATTTCTAAAAGCCCAAATCAGTGCAAAAAGTTGGTGATAAAAAAAATTTCAACATTTCTAATAAACCAGGGTCATAATCAGGCCACACCATGCTGAGCCATGCTGAAGTCTGAAGCAAAAGGAAAAATCAGTAATATTGATCTTGTCTTTATTTAAGAAGTTGATATTTTGCTCAATCTGGAGTTTGGGGGATTAACTTTGATGCAAAAAATGTTGCATTAAAATAAATAAAATCTTAAAAAAAAAATGGGTGCCTGGGTGGCTCAGTGGGTTAAAGCCTCTGCCTTTGGCTCAGGTCTTGATCTCAGGGTCCTGGGATCGAGGCCCGCATCGGGCTCTCTGCTCGGCAGGGAGCCTGCTTCCTCCTCTCCCTCTGCCTGCCTCTCTGCCTACTTGTGGTCTCTCTCTGTCACATAAATAAATAAAATCTTTAAAAAAATGTTGCATTAAAATATTGTGTATCTTGATGACGCCATTTTCTTGGCAGCTCCTGTATGCCTGTAGGCAAATGCCTCACTCCCCTCACCGTTGTGCTGGCCCTGCTGGCTGGATTTGCTTCTTCGAGCTTCTGTCTCCTTTGGTAAAATGACCGTTCTGCGTGCCTGTCTAGGATCCGGCTGGGTTCTTCGGAGCTCTGTGTGGTAGGATTTATGGTGCCAGAGATGAGAGTGGCCTTTGGGACTTTAGACCGTGAGTGCAGAGAGCAGTCTCCTGGTTGTTCCAGCAAGACTCAGAGACTAGAAGCAACTGGGCCAGGGTCACACAGCAAGCTTGTGGCAGAACTAGAACCAGTGCTACGTTTTCCTGATTCCCTGCTTCCCTGCAGGGCTGTTACTCATCAGAAAAGAGATGGGCTTTTCAGGTGGCTTGGGGTAAATGCCATCATGGAGTTGCCCTCCGTGAAAGGAGGCCCAAAGAAAGTGACCCAGGATGGATGGTACTGATGGCTGGGCCCGGGTCCCACTTTATAATTCCCTTCTCCTTCCCGGGGACTGGTGCAGAGGTGGCCATGTGACCCAGTTCTGGCCGTTAGGACACAGCAGAAGTCCTTGGAGCAAATGTGGACAGAATTGGCTGATGTCTTTTTAGATTTTTTTTTTTTGCCTGTTCCTTTTCCCCCTTCTTGTCTTGAACTTGCACTCTGTGCCTGGGAGTGAGCAGCTGCCTCGTGATCTTAAGGATAAAAGCCACATGCTAAGGCGGCTGGAGCAGACAGAGAGGAGGGGACTGGGCCCCCAGGTCCCTTGAACCCTCTGTGCCAGCCCTGGGATGCCTTTTTCGGTGAGTTAAATTAATGTTGTCTGCTCAGGCACAATTAGCTGGATTTTCTACAGCACTCACAGCTTGAATGCTCTGCTAGCAGCTCTGTGACCCATGGCGACAAGAGCAGTTTTTGGTGAAAGTGATTTGGTCTGCACATGGCTCACTCCTTGCTTCGTTCAAGTGTTTGCTCCCTGTTACCGCCTCAGGGAAGCCTTCCCTGACTTCCCTATCTAAATAGCAGCTCCCATCACTCTCCATTCCTTTTCTCTGTGCTTTTTAATGGTTCTTGTCAGTCTCTACTGGATATTATGTGATGTGATTATTTGTTACTTGAAATCCTCCACAGGAGTTAATTCCATGGAGGCAAAGCTCTTCTGTCTCCTTTCATGACTGTGTCCACAGTGCCTAGAACCGTAGTTGGCATATGGTAGGTCCTCAATAAATATTGTTGAATGAATGGACATAGTCTGAGCCAGCTGGGTCCTGGGCCTTTGCTCCTGCCTCTAACATCTCCCAGCTTTCTGCAGCAGCAAGTTAACTTGATCCCTGGAATTAGGATTTCTGCCTCCTCTCTGGTTCTGGCCCTCAGTACCCAGCTGTGAATGCCTCTTATTGACCCCTCCGCTCTCCTGCGATGGGCACCACTGGGCACCGCAGATCTCGGCCGACGTGCCTGTGGACTCTGTCGCTACCTGCCTTGTCTCACCAGACATCCACTCTGCTTGAGCGCCATGATGGCTGGGCACCCCTTTTCCATCCTTCATCCTCATTCTCAATGTCATTGACCTTGTGGTATCCTAGGCGGTGAGGACACTGTGTGAGGACCCCCAGCTCTCCTGTTGACAATGCATCAAAAGCCATTACTTTTGGGTTCTTATTTCCAAGATGGGAGCCTGTCTTTAAGAAAACAAAATGAATGGGTTTGGTGTGCCAGACTCCATTAATTGGCTACCCGAACTAATCAACAGCAGGAATTCAAGGAGATTGCAAATTGAGAAGCCAGATTATTTGGGTCTCTTGATTGAGATTGGAAGAATAATTGTTGGAGGGTTCCATTTAATAAGCTTTGTTTACTAACCCTAGATCTTGTTTTGATATTTCAGTCTCGATTATTGGGGGTATGAGCACACTGAGATAATTATGCCATTGTTGCTGATGGGGACTTCAGACCTCCTGTACCCACATCCTTTCATTTTATAGGTGGAGAAAATAGGGCCCAGAGAGGGAAAGGAGCTTCCCGCGAGGTCTGCCAGGGATTAAAGACTCTCAGCTAGGGCATCAGGGCTTTTCTACTTCTGAGAAAACCAGCAAGAGGTTCAGAGCGCCTCAGAGGGCATCCTTCTGACATGGCCATCAATGCATCTTGAAGGAGTTAAAGAACCAGATCCCCTTACCAGTTAAGGAAACACTTAGACAAATATGATGGGGGGCGGGCAGCATGTCATTGTCTCCACGCCCAAGTCTCCTTTGGAAGGTGAAAATGGCTGCCACATCAGTATCCCCTTCTGCCAAAGAGCCATCTTTGTCTTGTAGTTACTGAGGATGCCCTAGGGTCAGAATGTTACAGAGAATCACCATGCGTGAGGGACAGTCTGGAGAACCTTCCTCGAGGCCCTGGAAATGCCCAGTTCTCTAGCAGCCAGGGCTAGAGTTTGGGTCTCCTGCTGTTCTCGACTCCCCTGGCTAGTCCAGCTCCCGGCACTGTGATGTTGATCGGACCGGATGGCTGTGCGGGCAGAAGACCGTCCCTACAGGTGGCTCCCTGGGGAGCTTGGAGAACAGGGTGCAGAACCAGAGGAGACAAGGAAAATCATGGGTAGGCGATGTCATGAAGTTTCCTTGAGGAGAGGAGGCTCTGTACCTGGAGAACAGAATTCAGTGGAGACGGGATATTTATAATCAGTGGGAAACTGTTGGGTGCAGGAGGCATGTTCAGGAAAAATTCATTCATTTTACACAGTTTTTTGGAGCCCTTTGGAGCCATTAAAATAAATAAGTGCAGTTTATTTTAATCCTCACAACAGCCCTAGGAAGGAGGCAGTATTTTGCTTCTGTTTGGAGTTACGGAAAGAGGTGCCGATAAGTTAATTTGCCCAGATTCACACAAGTGGGAGGGAAAGAATTTGGACCCCAGAGTGGAGGTCTCTTTCTGCTACAGGATATGCAAATCACTTTTAACTTGAAGCACAGGAATGGACTGCCATGTGTAGGTTTGTGGGTGGGCTCACAGGAAGGGGGACTCAGGTTACTAAAGATACTCTGGGTCCCTAGCACAGTCGGATCCTGTTCCTCTTTCCCATGAAAACCTCTCCAGTCTTCAAAGAGAGCCTCTTGAACCCACCAGCCATTCATGTATTCATTCTTTTGACACACATGACCAGCACCTTCTTTTCTATCAGGGACTATAGAAGATACTGGGAATGTAGACAATGGGATATGGTCCCTTCCTTCAAAGAGTTGTCGAGCAGGGACTAGATCCTTCTCGTTTCCTTCTGTGGCTCAAACATTACTCACATCAGACAACACATCATCCTGGCCAACTTGGTCCCTCATCCCAGCATCCTTAGTGGCTCTGGCACCAGCACCATACTGCATGTTTGCATTAAAACCAGCTCACCTTGCAATAGTTCTTTTAGCAGCTGTACCCCATTACCAAAGGATTGGTTTAAGGACTACCAAAACCCCAGGGATTTTAAGCAGGAACCTGATCTCAAGTATCCCCCATTCTATGCTCAGCCAGTTGATTATTGGAACTCAAATGGGAAGCTACATTTTTAAAAGATTTATTTATTTGAGAAAGATTGCACATGAGCAGGGGGAGGGGCAGAAGGAAAAGGAGACAGAGACTCCATGCTGAGCACTGAGCCCACGGTAAGGCTTCATTACAGGATCCTGAGATCATAACCTGAGCCGAAATCAAGAGTCAGACATTTAACCAACTGAGCCACCCAGGTGTCCCTACATTTTTGTGTGTCTATTAAACTTCACCTTATTGCATCCAGTCTATTTTTTTTTTTTTTTGTAGCCTATTAAGTACTTTTCCAGTCTCTATTTTGTCACTCGTGTTTCTGCAATGCCTGGAAATGAGGAAAGTCTGCTTTGAGAGTCTCCATTCAAGGCAGTAAAATGTAGACTAGAACAGAAATAAGGATAGGCCTGATGACATTTCACCAGTGCCCTCCTTCCAATCAGTTGCCCCAAATTGTGTGTGTGGATGGATTAACCGGCTTTGAATCTGCACATCTAAGCTCTCACCTTGCCCCATCTCTCCATTTTGTTCACAAGACCAATGATGGAGACTTCCAAAATGCTTTGCAGAAATCAAAATGCATTACATCTAAAAGCATCCCATCAGAGGGAGACCAGGTGAGCTGAGCATATATACATGCCTTTCTTGGCAAATCCCCCATAATTCCTAGTAGTCATCATTTCTCTGGTTCCAAAGTGCTTATCAACTAGGAGAATATTATTAGTTGCAAAAGAAAGTTCTCCGAAGGGAGGTAGCAGCTTCATCGGTTAATGATGACATGCTTCCACGGCAGGAAGAGATCCAGCTCCCCCCCCCCCCACCGTGGGCAGCAGGGGGAGGGGTAGGCATGGGAGAAACTAACACAGAAGTTTCGAAGAACAAAGCCACGAGAGGTTTTCCAGGAGAAAACAATTTAAAACCTGAATCTGGAAAACCCAGTAGAAACAATGAGATGGAACATTTCATCTGACCTTAGGGTGTAGGCCATGGAGGAGAATGGTCCATCCAGTGCTAGGAGTAGAGGCAGGTGATACTGAAGACCTAACACAGTACTGATTCTTCTGGGAGCTAAAGTATGAGAGGAAGCATGAGAAGCAGCTGGAGCTGTGCGGCATCCTCAGAGCCTTTATACTTGCAGTCACTGAAAGGGCTGGCTTTTTAATACAGATGTGCCCTGACTTCAAGTCCTGGTCAGTCACCACCGAGGCACCGAGACTGCAAATCTCCATACAGCCACTGGAGGTGGTATTTGCCATTAGCAGTACAGGTTGGGTTACCCACTTGTGCCACCTGGTGGTTACTAGTGGGACCGCAGGACTGCTGTTAAGGATAAGCACTGGTAAGGATAACAAGGCATCGCATAGATCAGTCTGCAAAAAGCATGCCAGTTCGATTCAGTGTTTCTAAAGTCACAGTAGCCATAAAAAATTCCAGGTGGTGAGAAAAAGACTTGTGGAGGGGACACAAGAACAAAATAGACCAATGGAAGGAAATGGAGTAAGAGTATTTATGTGTTGTGGATGGCCGGAAAGGGTTGTCCACACAAGATAGAAGACAAAAGGGAGAAGGACGAGAAGGAAATGGAAACGGACCCACTTAATGAGACTGGACGGATTCCTGAGCTATGGCTTTGCCCCCAGCTAATCCTGTCACTCTTCGGTGTCTCCCTCACTTTACCACTTAATTTACTTCAGCAGGCCTGTATTGAACACGGACATCCTTCACCGGGGAGGTGGGGGGGGCTGTCCTGAACAACCAGGAATAGCTGTTCTCGCCTCTTCCCCAAGCTGCCCACCGAGTTTGGCCCCTGAATGCTGTGGCATGCTTGGGGTCTTGGAGGAAACGTCTTCCTACTTCATGCATTCTTTTTAAAAAAATTATTAATTGTGGGCGCCTGGGTGGTTCAGTTGGTTAAGCGACTGCCTTCAGCTCAGGTCATGATCCCGGAGACCCAGGATGGAGCCACGCATCCGGCTCCTTGCTCGGCGGTAAGCCTGCGTCTCCCTCTCTCACTCCCCCTGCTTGTGTTCCCTCTCTAGCTGTGTTTCTCTCTGTTAAATAAATAAAATCTTCAAAAAAATTTAAAAAATTATTAATTGTGGTTAAAAAAACGCATAAGGTTTACTACTTAACCATTTTGAAGTGTGGAGCTCAGTAGCACTAAGTATATTCACATAGTTGTGCAACTATACCACCATCCATCCCCAGAACTCTTCTCATCTTCCCAAGCTCCAGCTCCGTCGCTGTTAAATGCTAACACCCCGTCCTCCCTTCTTCCATCACTATTGTGATTTCTGTCTGTATGAATTGGTCTATTTTAGGTACCTCCTCTAAGCGGCATCATACAGGGTTTGTCTTTTTGGTGGCTGGTTTATTTCACTTAGCACAATATCCTCAAGGTTTCCCCATTGTAGCCTGTGTCAGACTCTCCTCCTTTTGTAAGACTGAAGGATATTCCGTTGTGCGTTCATAACCACATTTTGCTTATCCATTCATCCCTTCCTGGACATTTGGGCTGCTTCCATCCTGTGTCTTTAGTGGGTAATGCTACCATAAACGTGGCTATGCAAACGTCTGTTTGAGTCCCTGCTTTCACTTCTTTTAGGCATACACCTAGAAGTGAAAGTGCCAGGTCATATGGTAATTCTATTTTTAATTCCTTGGGAAACCACCATACTGTTTCCACAGCGACCTCATGCTTTTTTATGAGGACATGCCACGCCGGCTTCAGCCAAACACAAAGTGCCCTGAGAACGAGAACTGGAGGCTTCCTGAGATGGAACGTCATCTCCAGGTGGAAAAGAAGGGCTTGTGTTTTTCAGGTTTCACCTCTTGCTTCTCTGTCTCATAACCCCCACGCTGAACGCTGATAGCATCCACGTGCTGAAGTCCGATTTCAAACCTACCAGGGCTGGGGCTTAGAAGAGTGCTGACTCCCTTGGTGGGACTGGAAGAGGTAGAGGCCCCAGTAGTTAATTTGAGGAGCACAGCTGTCCATCCATGTAAAACGAATCTTCTAATCCTGAGGAGATTTGGAATCCATATATAGGACGCATCAGATACTCAAGGAGGATCAAGCGTCAGTGTTGAAGGCACGCCTTCCCACACCACTGTCTCCTTCCTCCCTCACAGCCCCTAGCTTGCTTAGAGAGAGGGCAGCTCTTAGCGCAAAAAGGGGGATGGACCCCGTTCCTGCTTGATGTCACCTGCCGGGGGCAGCCTGGAACAGAGGAAAGCAAGACTTTGGCCAGAGCGAGACCTGGGTTCAAATCCTCCCTCTGCTACCTACTGGTCATGTGACTTTGGACGAGATCTCCAATTTCTTTCGGACTCATTTTAGAGTCCATAAGACCAGTGACGACCATGTTGACTTTCCCTTGTAATAAGGATGGCATGACGTCGAGGACGTGCAGTTCCAAGCCTAGCACCCAGAACATAGGGCTTCCATGGGCATCCCTTTCTTCTTTCCTCGCTGGTCCTTCTCCAGTTGTTGACTTTGGCCGTTTTCTGCCAGAGTTCTCATCTCTCCAGGGCCAGTCTTCCAAGGGGGCTGCTTCTCACCCACAGTGGCTCCACTTTTGATAATTTACGGTTGGCCTCTTGGTCCCAATTAGCTCAGATACATCTCTCTCATCTCTCTCTCTCTCTCTCTCTCTCTCTCTCTCTCTCTCTCTCTCTCTCGGGCCTCCCCATTCAGTGGCTGACAGGGGTGTGGCATGAAACCACCCACTTGGAGCGAGCCCCAAGGCAGGGCCTTGGTCTGTGCCCGGCCGTCTCCTGCGGCTGCAGACAAGGCAGTGGGAGGGAGGGCGGTCAGCCCAGGTGAGCACCATGGGCCCAGGCCCCGGCTCCGTCTGGCTTTTGTTCCATTGGGTTACAACCTTACCGTTACTTAACTGAAGAGGACTTTGGGGGGGGGGAGGTGTGTGCACGCGTGCGGGTGTGTGTCTGTGTCTTAATAGCAATTTGTGATAGATGCCTTTGGCACCCACACATTCGATAACACCCACACTCACAAAAAAAGGAGGGGGGAGGGGAGCCGTTTTTATGGGAGATCACGTAACTGCTTGCAATTTGGCTATTCATTGTGTCTTTGGCATTTTATGTACTGCATTAGCGGAGGCAATTTCATGCATATGGATATAATGCATTAAGTGGAGGCATTTAAATATAGTGAAACTAATTTTATGATGATTAGTTGAAGGAAAACATTGCATTCGTATCATCTATATAGAAGCCAATTTGCATGAAAATGCCCAAAGTTGCTATGCCAACATTTTCTGTGCTGCTGGTCGGGGTCGTCTCCGAGTCAAGACTTTGTATTAAAAATCGGTCTCCAGTGCCCGTGTCTGTTAATTCATTGCAAGCTGTAGGCCATTTGCTCACAAAGCGCTCGCAGTAAAACAAATGAATAGCTAAAATACTCATTTGCATGATTCCCATTTGAAAACGATTCCCCTGAAATTAAAAAAGCGTGTTACTCGGTTGTGAAGATGGATGGGCCAGTGAGGCGGGCAATTAATATTTTCGGCGTTCTCTTTAAAGCCCTCCCAAGACTGAGAACAGCACATGCCAGACGAATTGGGCCCCACAACCGTTCCAGGGCCTCGGCGGCAGCAGCTTGCTTCCACTGTCTCCCCTTTATTGTCTCACTTACATTATGCAGTAATTAAAACTATTTACCATTCCTACTTATCCGCCATCTGCTACCACGGAAGGTTCCTCTTCTTTAGAAAGCCCTCTTAAAGAACCGCGAGGAGAGGGGGTAGGCCTGGCACTGGCTGGGGAGGAGGCTGTATCGAAGCTCTTTCCCCCTGGGCTGTGTCCACTTGTCCCTCCGTGAGAGGAAGGACGCAGCCCCTCCCCGGGCTGTGTCTACTTGTCCCTCCACGAGAGGAGGGACGCAGTGATGGAGGAGGTCGTGGGTGTGATGCTGGTGCCCGAGCGAGCTGGTTGTTGGGCAGGAAGGAGGGGCAGGTGTTAGAGCACGGTTTCCTTCATCTTTTGGGGAGTGTTTTGGTTTAGATCTGGGATGGTCCCTAGGTATGGGGGGAGCCTAGGCCTACATCGCCTCGTACTTAGTGACTAAAAAAGGGCCTAGTGACCTGGATCATGCAGTTGGGGTCTGGGGCAAAGCCACCAGCTACAGTTGTACAGGTTGTTCACTGCACAAGTGTGCCTGGCCCCAGGAACTGTAAAAACTGAGGTCCATCTGAGATCCGTGTGCCAGTCTGAGGTCCTTTGGGGTGGTGTCTGTCCTAAGAGGTCACCATCTTCAAAATCACACAAAGACACTCTGTGATCTAGCTGTGGCCTCGTCTGACAGAAGCCATTTTGAAAGCAACCAAGTTGCTTGCTGCCTCTTTTCCGTGGCCACTGATACCTCTCAAACTGGTTCAACCACGGGGCCTTGCACAGGCTTAGCATTTGTTTGCAGGGGCTGAGCTAGTAGATCCGAAAAGCAGCCTCCTCTGCAAACATTTTCATTTCCTCCTGGGCCCAGCTCCCAAAGTAAGGAGAAAACAAACACAGCAGGAAATGAGGATGGACTGTAGGCGGGCCGGGCCGGTGGGCAGGAATGCTTTCTGCTTCCTCTTCTCTTTGGAGCCCACCTGGTGCTGGGCGCACAGCATGTTTTCCAAAGTACTTGTTGAATGAAGTCCACAGTGAACCCTGCCCAGCGGTGAAACCTCTTCTGAAACTCCATCTAGCAGACTCTTAGCCCACACCTTGCCTTCCCATTTCAACGGTCTTTTTCTGAACTTAGCCAAAGGGTTTGCTTTTGCCTAGAACCAAGCTTCTTGGCTGTGACTTTTCTTGCGTCTTCCTCCCTGGAGGCCCCAAGGCCACACATGGCAGCGCTCTAGACCTTCTCACCTCCAGTAACTTCACCTCTGCCCCTCGACCCTCCTAGCCCCAGAGACAGCTCTCCCCACCTCCACTAACTTCGGTGGCGCTGAGTTGCTACCCAGCATTGCTGGGACACCCTTGTATCCTGGTGCCTCCAGAACCTTCTGGCACTGGCAGGTCAGAGAGGGTGCCAGGCCCTTCGTAATGAAGTCATAATGCTTTACTGAAGATGCTGGTTTGGGTTCCACACAAGAAGGGTGAATTTCCAACAAGCGCTTTGCCCAGCGATGGTGTGGGTGTTAATGGCTTTGCGGGTAGTGAGTCCCACATGGTTATCACTGAAGATGTGATGACATCTAGGAGTAACACAGCAGAATCTCCACCCCCAAGGCACAGCCCCCTGCCAGGCACTGAGAGCTCTCCTGTTTCCAGACTAACTAGAAACTCATTCTCACTAACCGACACAGAAGGAAGTGGGCAATGTGGTTATATAATTAAAGAAAATACACACGTATGGGGGAAAGGCAAGGCATAATCTAGATGATAGTTCTTTTGAAGGCTTAGCTATAGCGGGGAAGGGAGCAAGGGGTGCCTTCTGGGGCCTCTCCAATGCTGTCTGCACACAGTAGCCACCATCCCCTGGGGCCCCTGCAGACTGGCCTGGGTGCCAGCTACAACGATTGTGTTAGAAAGGGCACTGACCTTGGCCATAGCCCTGGGTTCGAATCTCTCTACACCATGGATCGTCTGACCCTAGGGAAGCCCTCAAAACTGCTGCTCTCGGTCTTCTGAGTCACTACATGGGGGTTCATGCCTGCCTGTCTTGAGAGAGGTTGTCTCGAGCCCGCTAGTTGATGTTTACCTCCTATTTCAGTGGCCCGTCTGTATCCCGAGAGCAAGCATGTGCCCTCCCGGAGTCGACGCACAGGGCTTGTTCGCTGAGATCATGCTGGCGCAAGTGTCTGAGATGTCAGCTGTCTTTGTTTGCACCTGCAGAGTCTGTCAGGTGCTCGAACAAGTGGGCCCGGCCTTGCTGAGGATGGGCAACGCGTTCATACCCAGAGCCCCTACCTGCCACGCGAGGGACCTCCCTCTCATTCATATGGTCCTCACTGAACGGATGGAAAATTAGGGCTCAGAGGATCCAGGTTGAGTCCCAATGTCTAGTGCGCTTCCTAACTTGCTGTGTGACCTCAGGCAGGTCACTTGCACTCTCTGGGCCTCCATCTGCCGAGGTCCACCTCGCATCGGCTGAAGTTCCCACCTCACTCTGCCTTTCAGATTCTCTGCTGGCTGCTAAGCAGCAGCTCCAGGTAAACCATCCTCATTGTGAAGCCTTATCGTTAAGACCAGAGTGAGAGAGAAGCATTCCTAGTCACCAGAGAAGACATTAGTAAAAGTCAACCCGGACGTGGGAATGTGGGAAGTGTGGGGGAAAGGGCAGAAACCACCGAGACCACCTTGGGGAGGGATTGGCCAGAGGAAAAGAAGGCAGGGCGGGGTGGGGTTGGGGGAGCCTCATACCTACTTAGTCACCACCACTAAAGATCAATACTGGACCAAAATAGAACGCCACGGAAGAAATGATCTTGCTCCTCAGCCCTGGGAAAAAAAAAAAATTTAACATAGAGAAGCCATTTAAAGCAGAAAAAATATTTGTATGTAAAAGGAAATATTTTAGGTAGGAGTTGAATACCAAATGATTTTGGGTCTCTGTGGGGAGTAATGAGGCATAGCAGACACACAATTCTATATGCGTGTAATATTATCATCGCACGCTTCGGAAAGCTTTTAAATCACAGAAATGCAGTTAGGGACCATTGTACAAAATCAACATCCCACTTGGTGTCTTGCCTGCCCTTAGTTCCTTGATCTAGAGCAGCACTGCCAGATTTTTACAGCCCCATAAATTAACGTGGTGCTGATTTGATTGAGCTAAATTAATAAGACTTGTGCTTTGTTGCAAAATAACTATTACAGTATGTTGTGGGGACGTACTGCCGATAAGGAAATTGCCGCCTTTAACAATCCCACTGAAGTTTCATGGAGGATTTCAAAACCGATTTTAATTAAAACAAAAGCCGATGTGTGGCAATGATGTGGGTGTTAAGGAGAGAAAATGCAAAATGTCTTTTTAAATCCATTTTAATATGTCTTAAGGACTGGATGATCGATGTGGTGGGAGCCGGCGGCTGACACGGAGATGGGATGCCGCTTGCACACCCCGCTTCGGTGACGTGGGCACCTTGGGCCCACCGGCCGGCCTCTGCGCCAGCTCACGCCTTCCGGGCCGGGAGGGGTCAGCTCCCGGGTTGGGGGCAACACTGGGGGTGGGGGAAGACCTCCCTTCCCGGGGCTTTCTCTGTTCCGGAGACAGTGGCAGAAGCTGTGCCCGGTTCTCCTGACTGCTGGTAACTGGAGCGAAGGTCAGCAGGCCCCAACCCCCGGCCTGGCCCTGGCCCCCCGCTGGCCTGTGACCTCCCCCGCTGCCGCCCCCACTCAGGGCAGCCTCTGTCTGGGAACCCTGAGGGGCAGGGGTTTTAAATAAGAAACAGAAGGAGTGTGATAGCAAGAGTGGTCAGGCCCAGGGCACCTGCAGAAGAGGCAGAGGAGAGGGAGAATCAGCAAGAGGGGCCGACCCAGGGGCCTCAAAACTGGAGCCACTGGGGGGCCTTGGGAGGTGGGGACCAGGGCCAGCAGTGCCTGTGGTGCTGGGCACTGAGTATGCGTCTGGTCGGACTAGAGGCACACGGACTCCGAGCCTCCCGGGGCGCCGGGGGGGCTCAGTCAGTTAAGCGGCTGCCTTCAGCTCAGGGCATGGTCCCAGGGTCCTGGGATAGAGCCCCGTGTTGGACCCCCTGCTCTGCCCGAAGTCTGCTTCTCCCTCTGCTCCGAGCCACTGCTCATGTGTGCTCTCTCTCTTGCTCTCACTCTCTCTCAGATAGATAAAATCTTAAAAAAAAAAAAATCTGAACCTCCCACTCATCCTTCCCTCAGCTGTAAAATGGGAATTATGAGCGAATTCACCTCACAGAGCTGCTGTGAGGACCTGAAGTTGGTGCCTGGGGAGCTAATGCCTAAAAATGTAGGTTATTGACAGAGAAAAACCCAGCAACAAAAATACTAGCTCCTTTTTAAACTTGTTTTAAATCAGAAACAAATACCCCTTACTTGAGGTCTTGTGATGTGTAAACAATACTAACACAAAGACCAGGTACTGATATTCTGGGGCGCTGTGGTGTTCGGGGTGCTGTTCTGAGCGGCTGGTCCATGCGCGCCTCCCCCGTGAGGGTCCCACGAGAAGGCAGGTGTTCCCGTCTTACATGCCCAAGTGGTGGCGCGGGATTTGAACTAGACCCCTGTCATCCCAGAGCCCCGCTCCGAGTGGCTAGGTCAGTGGCCTTCAACCTTCTTTGAAAAATAACACATTTTCCCACACACCCCAGTGTGTATACCCTTAGAACTAAAGTGGAAGTTTCACAGACATAACACCCTTATTACATATGATTCATATAATGTTTTTATTTCATTTCTTTTGTAAACGAAATTGTTTGCAACTCACTAAACTAAATCCCTTGCAACCTGTTCTTGAGACTCAGCCTTCCGTCTGGAAGATGCGGCCTGCACCTGCCACCCTGTGGGAGAGTTTTTGTTATTTGTCTCCTTGGACCAGCACACCTGCCCGGGAGGTGTGGGTGGTGGTGTGCCCATTTTAGAAACGAGGAACAGAGACTGAGGAAGGAGGAGTGACTTGGCCCCAGCTCTGACCATGGGGCTTGTGACAGCTCAGAGTCCCAGCTGTCACTACACGATATGCTCCACTGGGGGAAGTCCCACATCTGCCCGGTTGTTGTCCTGTGTCTGCCCAGTGCCCCCCCCGCGAACTGTTGAATGAATGACTCAGTGGTGTGGCCAGGGCACCAGCTCCTATAGACCTGGCCTCCCTAGCTCACCAGGCTCCATTCCAGAGCTCTCTCTGGCTTCTCTCAGGTACCTGTCCTCCCTCCTTGTGTCTCCCAGAGGCCGGGGCAAGCTTGGCCTCACAGGTCTCCATCAGGTCAAAGGTTACAGCTAAGAGGACCAGAAATATTTTCAGCAGGGAGAGGAGGGGCCCTCTCAGGGACTGCAGCAGGGACACCCCATAGCTCATCACCTGGGGAGCCCAGAAGGGGGACGTGGTGATATTCTCAAGAGGCAGAGAGGAAAGTGCAGGGGGGCAGTGGAATCTGGTTCATCTGTTGGAGCCTGTGGCAGAGATGGGGTCAAGTCCACATCCGTGTAGGGAGGCTGCAATGTCCTCGTGGGTTAATGAGGAGACAATTACAGGCAGAACAAGCAGCCTCCACCAGAGGTTTGCCTTAAACACGGAGGGAACTAGCTCTGCCCGTCACCTGTGCTGGCCCAGGACTTGAGGTTGATCTGTGGGATCCTAACTATACTGATGAGGGAGTCCAAGGATCCAGACAGCGCTCGGCACTAGTGGGAAGCCCAGCAAGGGGCTGGATGGGGAGAGGGGAGGCACAGATGCGAGCTTGGACGCATTCTGAGTGCCCAGAGCCAGTGAGTGGTTGGGAGCTGTGGGAGCCCCTGTCTCAGAAGACCCTGGGGAGGAAGGTGGTGAGAAAAATGCGCTGGAAGGGGGCAAGGCCTCTAGGAAGCTCTTCAGTCCTCCAGGCTCAGAGTTCCTTCCCCACAGGGAAATTTCCATCTCCCTTTGCCAGGGACACTAGTCCCTTGGACTCTTTCTTTGGGTTTTATACTGAAGTGGCTACTCTGTTCCATTGTAGAAAAATTCCATTTGCTTTAGCGCCAGTAAGAGGAGACCTCAGAGGGGTGAGCCGGCAGTTGGGGTAACTGGCTCCCCACCCCGACCAGTGTAGTCAGGTCACTGCATCCATGCTCTGGCCACACTAAGGCTGCCTCCTTCTGTGGAGTTCAGGATAACCTCTCCAAATCATATCTGTACCATTGGGGAGGGAGGCAGGGTGACTCATAGCAGAGTGATGAATCTCACCACTTTGGAGCTAGCATACCTGGTCTAAACCCCAGGTTGTCTCCTTCCTAGCTGGGTGACCTGGGGCAAGTTATTTCAGTGCTCTCGGTCTTAGTTTACCCATCCGTAAAATGGGATAATACTACTACTTATAGTTGTCGTGAGGATTAAACAGACCCATTCATTAGTGAGGGCACCTAGTAAGCATTGTCAAGAGGTAAAACTTTCGTTTTTATTGTCTTTATCTCTCTTACAGACACCAGGCAGGGTCTTAGCAAGATCTGTGCTGGGGGGTGGGGGGAATACAGACCTGAATAAGACAAGGGCCTGCCTCCAGGGAGCTGAGTGCCCAGGGAGACAGGTCGTGAGAAGCTGAAGAGGCCCTGCTCTGGGACGCTGTTCATGCTGCAGCACACAGACGGGCCACCTCACGGTGGGGTGACCTGCGTGGATGGCCAGGGCCTGGGCGCTCGGGAGGGGGTAGCACTCCCCTCCATGCAGCCCCCCCGCCCTCCTGCCTGCCACACACTGCCCACTTTTGCTGTGTTCTGGAGCCTTAGAACCAAACTCAGGGCTTCAGACTCCAGATTTAGTGCTTCCCCTAAGAAGCCATAAAACAAAGATCCTGTCTCCTGCTTCCTGCTGGTGCTCCTTCGCCATCCCAGAACATGAGGGCGGAAGGGACCCCGTGCACATCGGGGATGGCTCTACGCTCTGAATAGCTAAAGAGCCTGAGGTCTGGGTGGAAGGGGCTGGTGTGGCCCTGCAGGGGTGAAGTCAGGCCCAGCTCTCGCCTCTCAGACTGGGGCTCCCCGCCCCTCTCACAACGATCTCTCCATCACATGCTCCCTCTTTGTGCTGCAGCTGAGGAGGTTGAGAGGCAGAAAGAATAGAAGCCTTCTGGACCAGGCCCACTCATTCTCCCCAGGAGCTCTTAGGCCTTACATTCACTCGATTTTTCCTTTCTGTTTCCTAATTTTATTTTATTTTTCTAAAATTAAAGTATCGTTAACATACAGTGTTATATTAGTTTCAGGAGTACAACAGAGTGATTCAGCAATTCTATACATTACCCAGTGCTCATCATGGTAAGTATACGCATAACCCCCTTCACCTATGTCGCCTTTCCCCTACCCACTTACCCTCTGGCAATCACCAGTTTGTTCTCCATATTTGAGTCGGGTTTTTGTTTCTCTTTTGAGAAAGTTCCACATAGGAGTGAAATCCTACGGCAGTTGTCTTTGTCCAACTGACTTATCCTTATCTCACTTAGCATAACATTCTTGCTCCAACCATAGTGAGGCAGGTGGCAAGATTTCATTCTTTTTGATGGCTGAATAATATTCTATTGTATATATTCCACATCTTCTTTATCTGTTCATCCACCGGTGGGCACGGGGCTGCTGCTTTATCCTGGCTGTGATGGAGAGTGCTGCCATAGACACAGGGGTGCATCTGTCTTTTAACCTAATTTTTATCTTTAAATCATCTTTTTTTTTTCTTCTCATTTTAGGTTCTTACCACCTACCTCATTTTTTTTCTTTTCATATTCCTCTTTGAACTCCCTTTGCCAATCCTCCCATTTTTGGCTCTTAAACAATTCAGTTTATTATCATTTTCACTGTTTGAACTAGAGCCACTCTGGCAGTTACTCCTACTGAATGCCTCCTCACTTAGAGGGCTATTAGTTTCCCAGGTTCTGATAGCTTAGCTTTGAAAATGCAGTTGGAATTATTATCCATAAACTCAATGTCTTCAACTCTTGTGTTCCTTTAAATATTTGTTTTTAAAAATTTTTATCATCTTGGGCGCCTGGATGGCTCAGTGGGTTAAAGCCTCTGCCTTCGGCTCAGGTCATGATCTCAGGGTCCTGGGATCGTGGTTCACATCGGGCTGTCTGCTCAGCAGGGAGCCTGCTTGCCCCTCTCTCTGCCTGCTTCTTTGCCTACTTGTGATCTCTCTCTCTCTGTCAAATAAATAAATAAAATCTTAAATAAAATTTTATCATCTTGTTCTCATTCTAATTTTGACTTTTTGTAATTTTCATATCCTACCTTTGTTATCTCTTTATTCTTTATTTCCCCCTCCTCTTGCTCCCTCTTTATAATCGTCTTTATCTGGAATGGGTATTTATGCCAGGAAGCAAGATGAGTGGGTGCAAGGGAATCAAAATGAAGAAGGGCCCTGTGCATACCTAGGGGTGGTCAGATGCTTCAGCCCCCACTGTGTTGGTGGTTATCAATCTGACACGCCCACTTAAGGAAGGAACATTGCGTTCCTCAGTTAACTCAATGTGGTCACAGGGTAGTTTCACTGGGATCAGGTTGCCTCCTGGTGATTCAGGACAATTGAGGCTTAAGAAGAGACGCATCTCTTGGGTCGTATGGGTGGTGCAGTTGGTTCAGTGACTGACTCTTGGTTTCAGCTCAGGGTATGATCTCAGAGCCAAGAGATTGAACCCTATGTCAGGCTCCGTGCAAGCAGCATGGAGTCTGCTTGAGATTCTCTTTCCATCTCTCTATGGCACTCCCACTTGTGCTCTCTTGCTCTAAAATAAATCAAAAAATCTTTAAAGAAAACAGAGGACATGCATCTCTTAAAAGCTACAATTTTCACTGTATCATGTCCAAGAAATTAGAGCATCCATGCCAACAGCATGGTGCTCATTGATGGCACCCCCTGATATCGATCAATCTTCCTCTTCTTCCCCCTCCCTGAGCTCCATCCAAGCTGCCACTATCTCTCATCCTAACCACTGCAACGGTTTCTGGACTACTCCATCTAAATTTACACTGTCTCCAACTTCACAGAGCAGCCACAGCCATTTTTCTTGGAGTAATATCTGACTGTATCATCATCCTGTTTCAACGCCTCCAAGGACCTTGACAAAACAGTGGGAGGTTAGGAGAATCAGGACCATACTCCCTGGAGAACACAGACCAATTGCTCACGTGCATGGGCAAGGCTCACGTTTAGTGAGCTAGGAGCCCCCACCATCCTCAGCAGGACTTTTTCCCCAGTAGCCACACCCATCAACCCCACCACCCACTGGATTGAATGTCCTACTTCCTGTTTTGGTTTCCCCAATTGAGAAAACATGCTAATCCTGGGATGTGGAGAAAGCATAGAGCAGACTCTGTTTCCAGCAGTATGGCAACAGAGTCCTTTGGGTCCTTTAGATCAACTCTCAGGGTAGAAATAACTAGAAATGCCAAATAAAGTGAAAAAATATCTCTGCCCCATTGCTGACAAGATAGTAAGAATTACAAGGCCAAAAGCTGGTTGAAAGCAGGGGCTCTGAGAATGCTGCAGCTACTTGTGCCTTGTGGGCACTTGCCCAACCAGCAAACTTGAGCTTCAGTTTTGACATTGCCAAGGGTTTGGGGAGGAGAATATAAAACCCAGGGCTCAGCAAAGATGTGTGTCTGATAGGATGCCCTCCCTCATAAAGGTAGAACTCCAAAGGGAAACCCTCAGGGTATATGTGAGCCAGAAGAACTGCTTGATTCTTCCCCACACTCAGGGAGGGTGAGAAAAGTTGCCTTGGTTCTGAGGAGGGCAGGTGGGAAAAAGAGCTACTTGTGAAAATGGTCCACATCACCTGAAGAGTCAGAATGACTAGCCATGAACTTAATGTAAAGTAGTCTGGTCATGCCTTTAAGGTACCTGGCAGAAGAAAACACGGATCTTTTCATCCCAGTTTTCAAAGAATGACCAAAAATAATTTTCCAAGGAAAATGAACAACTGAGACAAAAACATAACCACGTAAACAAGGAAGCAAGGTACTGGGAACGAGAACCTGAAGAAATAGCAGAAAAATATCTGTGAGATTTCAGATACTGGGTCTATCAGAATTTAAAACAATGGTGCTTACTATTTAAAAGGAGTAAAAAGACAAGTATAATAACTGCAGGGAACAGGGAAATGTTTTAAAAAAGAGATTTAACAGATTATAAGAAGTAGGAAATATTACATTTAGAAAAGAAAAACTTAATTGAAATGAACACTTAGTGAATCTATATAATAGCAGATTAGACACAGCTGAAGAGCGAATCAGAGAACTGGATGAATGCAGCAAAGAGAAAAAGGAGATGGGGACTATGAAAGAGAAGTTAAGAAATACAGGAGATAAAAGGATAAAATCTAATCTATATTAAATCAGAGTTCCAGAAGTGGAAGCTTAAGAGAATGGGGCAGAGACAACGATTTAGGAAATAATGGCTAAGAATTTCCAGGCCTAATGAAAGATATTGAGTCGTCATTTTGAGACACATTAATGAAAGGTTAAATGAAATTTAAAGAAATAAAATGCACATGTAGATTCCTCCAAGTGAAACTGGAGAACACCAAGGACAAGGAAAATATTTTTGAAGCTGCCAGAGAAGGAGGAAAACAGGTTACAATCTATTCAAAAGAAAAATATAAATTTACACCTGACTTTCAATAGCAACTGTGGGAACCAGAAGATAGTAGAATATTTTAGCACGTCGTTGATAAAAAACAACCATCAGCTTAGAATTCTGTGGTCAATAAAAATGTCTTACAAAAATAAAATTAAGGCTTTTTAGATAAAAAAATAAGAAAAAAGTTTGCCATTAGCAGAGCCTCATCAAAGCCAATAAAGGCAAGGTTGTACTAAAGGGAGAAAGATAGTTATCCTAGAATGAAGAATAAAATGTATAAACAGATGAAGAGCATAGAAGCAAGGGGCTATATTGGTAGACAAAATTAACAGCTTTAGGCTGTAATAATAGTGTTGTTTGAGATTTTTAAAAAGATAGAATTTAACATATGAAAACACCAACATATGGGGTCAAATGGATTTAATGTATTCTGACATCTTTGTGTAGTTCAGGAGGAAGTATCGATTAATGTTATCTATTGATCACTTTTGAATACAGGTTGTTGTAATTTCCAGGTTAACTATTAAAAGAATAAAAACAAACAAAGAATAAAAACAGAGAACGTATCTTTTGAACTAATTGAAGGGGCAATTCCAAGTGGTAAAAACAACAACAACATTCCTTAATACAAAAAATACAAGAAAGGAGAGTAAAAGAAACACAGTAAGGTGGAGCAAATAGAAAGCACAAAATAATGCAGCAGAAATAAATCCAGATATTTCGGAAATTACATCAAATGTGAGCAGAGCAAATGTTCCAGTTAAAAAAATGAGGATTATCAGATTGCATGTAAAACTACTAGGAAAACATCTAAAGTACAAGGATCCATCCAAATGGATGAAAGAAAACATATCATGCAAGTATCAAAAGAAAGCAAGTATAGCTATATTTATGTCAAACAGCATAGTCTTTAAGGAAAAAAGAAGTATTAAAGGTAATGGGTCTTCTGTACAACAACACAAAATAAATAAAATACAGTTACATGCAAAACCATGAGGGAAACTCACACATAATGATGAGTGAAAGAAACAAGACACCAAAGGATCATTACAGTACGATTCAATTGACACAAAGTTCAAAAAACAGGAAAAACAACTACATTGTTTAGTGACTCACAATTGGTAGTAAAATTAGAAAAGCAAGAAAATAAAAATCAGAGAAGTCAGAGTAGTGGTTACATATTGGGAGGAAAGCAGTTGAAATCACAAGAGGCACACAGGCATTCTGGGATGCTGATCAAGTTCTATGTCTAGTAATCTAGGCGGTGACTGCTCAGGGGCTCATTTTATAATTATGCTTTGCACTGTATATGTAGAATTAATATATGCTTGCATGATCTATTTCACATCTGAAAAAATTAGATACTGAGTTCTGGACCCTTTCCTAGCATGTGTTGCACATAAATTCTTTGATATTCCTCTCTCCACTAATTGGAAACTAACTCTCCTCTCCTTGAATGTGGACTGGATTTAGTGGCTTGTTTCTTACAAATAGAATAAAGTGGAAGTGATGACATGCGATTTCAGAGACCAGGCCCTATAAATTCCCCATTGTTTGCTCTTGGATTGCTTGCTCTGGTGGACGCCATGTTGTGAGGGCACGCATTCAGCTTATGATGCGGCACTTAGACTTTCAGCCAGCAGCTCAGTGAAAGAGCTTCCTTGGAAGCAGATCTTCCATCTCTAGTCAAGATACTTAGATGACAGGCAACTCGTGCCAATGTCCTGACTGCAACCTCACAAGAGACCATGAGCTGGAACTGCCCAGATACGCTGCTCCCAAATTCATGTCACAGAGAAACTATGAGTCAACAAATGTTTCTTGTCTTAAGTTGATGAGTTTGGGGCTAATTTGTCAGACCCAAGAGATAACTAAGACATGTCACTAATTGGCTGTTGGCTACACTGCATTTCCTCTCTGGAATCTCTGTTTTCTCAAGTGTGTAGCAGAGAACATTGTCAATGGCAAATAGATATCTTGCATTAGAAGGGCCAATCAATTAAGGATTCTGAGACTGTGACAAGTGGCCATCAAGGTGACAGTGTGGCCTTGACTGGAGGGCAGCTTATTTACCATGTGTGCCTTCCCTAGACTAAAGGATCACTAAATCCATGGAGGGGGAATTATCTCAGTTCCCTCCTTGGTTCTCCCCCCTCAGCTAGATATAATTGTTTTGGAAGTCCATGCTCCTTATATAGCAGTGACAGAAGCATCTGGTCTTCCAGCATAGGTGCCTTGTCCTTCAGATCTTCATGTCTGACATCACTCAGCTAAGAAGTATTAGCCAGAACTCTGGAGGTGAACTTGGACTCACATTTGTCACTTAAGATCTATGTGACCATCAGCAACTCACTTCATTTCTAAAAGCCTCAGCTTCCTCACCTATATGATGGGGATTTCTCTAAGGCTTGAATGAAACTCCATGGCAACTAATCATTTGGTTTATTGGGAGTCATTGTCCCATACACCATGAGCCCTTCCTTGAGCTGGTGGTGTTTTGAGGGATATAGAGAAGTATCCCACTGCCCCTGCCCTCAAGGAACTTGCTGTCTGTTTGAGGAGACAGTGTGGCCACATGCCACTATCAAAGAACCTTTCAAGCAAGTACAAGAACAGTGCCTAATGGTCTGGAGAGACTGTCTATGCTCCGAGAGTTTTCACAGTGTGGTCCCTGGACCAGCAGCATCAGTCAGCATCCCCTGGGAACTTGTCAGACCCACAGCCTGGGGTCCTTCCCAAGGTCTCGCTGGGCTCTTAAGGCAGCTGAATGTCTACACCCATCAGCAGCCCCTGAAGCCAAGGAGATCCTGCTAGGAGGTAAGGACGCCGTAAGGGAGAAAGCAGTCCTCCCTCCCACAGAGGACCTCCGAGCCCCAGCCTCACACGGGCCCTGTGCAGGTATTGAATTATGAATGGAGATTTCCCAGACATAATTGCAAACATTATTGCCCCCCCCCACATGTGTGTCCTCTGTAGGGTTGGGGCAATAGATTTTGTTGCTTTAACTCTCCAGGGTAGTTATAAATTAGAGCTCTCACTTACAGTGGGGTAGGGATTCTGGGGAGAGGGAATCCCATTTGAAAGTCTAAAAAAGAGACAGACCTCTCAACCGTGTGCATTGGTTACCCTCAACTTTCCTTCTGTTTGATCTATTCCACCCATCCCTATTAAATAACTAATTATTTAACATCTTTTAAAGCTTTGTTATATATTAGAACAGGCAGGACACAAATGAGTGCTTTTAATAATATAAAAGCCCATTAGCTTCATTTACTGTTAATGTTAAAATAAACATGAGGCAATTTAGATATACTATTCCAATTTCACGGAAACTTTGATGTTTTTCTTCTCTAGTCACATAATTAAGGGAAAAACTACTAATGATATTAAGTTTGTACAGTGTTAATGACAGAAACAGGCACAAGCTGAAATTGCAGCCATTAATATGAAAAAATAAAATATTTAACAGGGGAGATAGATGAGTGCAATTTTAATAAACCAAAATGAAGAAAATTAATTTTAGAAAGTTCCACAGTCTTTCATGTTCTACTGTTACACAAGCTGCCTAATAGATTATTTTTGTGGTCTGGATTATTTATTGACGGTCCGGAGGAATGCCCTGGTTTTTGCGTATTGTTTGGTGGATGATGATTTTGCCTTTGTTTGTTTAATTCTTTCCCTTTTCCTTTTACTGCACTGCCAGTCCCCAGATGGAGTCGGCTTTATTTACAGTGTGTGCTTTGACAGACAGAGCTACCAACAGCCTGTAGGGGAGACGGAGGCGGGGGCGTGATGTAACCTATTGGCAGACTCGGCCAGGGTCTGGTTACAGGGGCTGAAATGTTGGCTCAGATGACGGCTGTCTCCAGAAAGAGAGACCCCTGTGTCTGGGTGGGGACAGCCACTGCTCTGCCTTCCACTCTCCTCTCTGGGTCTGGATCTTGCCACTTACAGTGGGTTGAAGAGTATGTCCCCCAGATTCATGGGAAATAGGGTCTTTGTGGATGTAATGGAGGTTAAAGATTGAGATGAGCTCATATTGGATTAGGGCAAGCTCTACATTGAATGAGTGTCCTCATGGAGACAGAAAAGACACACTGAGGCACAGAGAGGTGAAGGCCAGGACACGTCAGAGGGATTGGAGGGATGCTGCCCATGTTGAGGGATGAGCAGGGTGAACAAAGCTGGACGGGACAAGGAAGAGACAAGGAAGAGGGCGTATGGCCATGCTGACACCTTGATTTCCGACTTCTGGCTTCTAGAATACATTGCTGTCGTCGTAAGCCACCACGTGTGGTTATTTGTTAGAGCAGCCCTAGGACACCCATACAGTGCTGAAGGACCACCCCATGGAAATGAGCATCCCTGACCTGTCTCAGGGCGCGATGGGGGAATGGTCCAAGCTGCCCAGAAGGGAGTGGAATGTGGAGGCAGGAGTGGACGGAAGGGCAATCCAGGCTGACGGGGCTCGGACCCTGCAGCAAATGCAGTGAATGCTACGGAGCCGTGCAACAGGAAGGTGGCGGGGTGGGCTGACCCAGAGACACAGGGAGGAATCCTGGGCCCTGAGCCAGGACCCTGAGCCCAGGGAGGTAAGGCACGGAGGCTGGCTGTCCTCATGAGGTCCAGGGTGGCCCTGGGTGTTGCGGGAGCCAGTCCAGAGCCCATGTATCAGAAGAGCAGCATACGAGCCACTGACCAGTCAGGACACAGTGTTTGCTGTGTGTGAGGCAGGGAGACATCAGCGCTGGGCAGCCCTTCATCACCTTCACCGGGACCCAACGAGAACGCTGTTCTTACTGTTCTTAGCATCCCCGTTTCATACATGAGAGGATGGGGGCTGGGAGAGCTGGAAACTGGCCTAAGATGGCACCCGTTTTCCCTCCGGTTTTTTTTGGCCAGAATTGGATCACTGCTCCTCAGCGACAGCACTGGTGAGGGGAGCGGGATACAGTGATGAGGGGGCTCCATCTTCCTGGGTCTGAGTCTGCCCTCACGCCCAGGGCCAGGCAGAAGGGGTTCAGCTGAAAGAAAGGGGGGTTCTGCAAACAAGATGTAAAGAAGGGGATAGGTCTGATCAGGGGTGAGCGCCCCACCGTCCAGCCAGCCCTCCAGCTCGAGATGCCCACAATTACAGTTACAGATGCGGGTGTTCGGTGCTGACTTGGGGAAAGGCAGCAGGGGGCTGTGGGGGCCCTGAGTGGGGAGAGTAGGAGCTCTGGAGGCGCGCAGGGGAAGCCGGTGGGGGTGAACTGAGTCTGAAGGATGAGGCTGGACCTCCCAGACAAAAGACAGCCTGAGCAAAGGCACAGAGAGAGTGAGGATACACACACCTGGGAACAAGACTGTCCAGTGTGATCTGAGCACAGGAACACGGGGGAGTGGCAGGTGACAGGGCCTTTGTGGAGCAGGGCAGCCCTGGTCAGGAATGTGAAGGCCTGAGATTTGTGATTACAGTGCCTGGTTCCAGAAGAAGGGCCTGCAGGAGATGCCTGCCGTGGGGGCAGAGAGCTGCCACTCCCACCTCTGGTCCTAGTGGACCACTGACCCAGAGATGTGCTCCCTTCTTCCTCCTTCTTCTCTCTGCACAGCCATTGCTTTTGTTGATGTCACTGAGCAGAAACCAAAGGAGTAAAAAAATATAGGCCCAACCCCAAGGAGCTCACAGCTTAGATTTCATCGTTTCTGTTTTTAAAAATTGAAATATAGGTGATATTTTTTAGTCATGGTAAAATACATGTAAAATCCATAAAACGGATCATATTAACCATCCAAGTGTACAGTTCAGCGGGAGAGGTCCTTTGTGTAACCACCACCACTCTCCATCTCTAGAACTTTTTCATCTTCCCAAACTGAAATTCTGTCCCCATTTGATAGTAGCTGCCCATTCTCCCCTTCTCTCAGCTCCTGATAACCAACATTATACTTTTTGTATGTGTATCAAATCTATGTATGTATCAAATCAAATCAACGTATTTGATTATTCTAGGTACTTCATGTAAGTAGAATCTTACTATATTTGTCCTTTTATGTCCAACTGATTTAGCTTTAGTGTGATGCCCTTGAGGTCCATCCGTGTTGTAGCATGGGGCAGAATCATCCCTTTTTTAGGCTGAACAATGTTCCATTGTATGTACAGACCACAGTGTGTTTATCCATCACTCGTGGGTGGATGTTTAGGTTGTTTCCACCTTGTAGCTATCGAGAGCCTGCTAGGAACATGGGTGTACGCAGATCCATTTGAGACCCCACTTTCGCTTCTTTTCTGTGTATACCAGAGGGGGAGTTGTTGGATAAATGGTAATTCCATGTTTAATTTTATTTTTATTTAAAGATTTTATTTATTTACTTATTTTAGAAAGGGTGAGGGCCAGGGGGAGAGGAGAGAATCTCAAGCATTCCCTGCTGAGCACAGAGCCTGCTGAGGGGCTCGATCCCATGACCCTGAGATCATGACCTGAGCCGAAAGCAAGAGTCGGATGTTTGACTGACTGAGCCTCCCACGCACCCCATTTCGTTAATTTTTTGAAGAACTGCCATATTGTTTTCCAGGGTGGCCGTGCCGTTTTACAGTCCCACCCGCCGCGCACAAGTTCCCGATCTCTCCACCTCCTCGTTTGTTTTCTGGCTTTTTGATGATAGCTGTCCTGATGGGATGAGGTGGTACAACTTTTGAGCCAGGGAAAACCCCTGTGAAAATTAATCAGCAGAATAAGAACAGGGAAGAAAGCTCAGCAACCATGAGGGAGAGTGGGGGACCATGCAGGTAGTGGAAAAGAGAGGTGTGTGAGGGTGAAGAATGCCTCAGATCCGGGAAAAGGTGACATCCCAGGGGGCAGGGACCTTTGGGGGGTGGAGGAGCTGGCTTTGGTTGCTGTCTGGAGGAGGGAGCCTGAGGGCTGGGGGAAAGGGGACAGGACATGGGTGTTGTGGGTCAGTGGGGCAGGCTATGCATTCACAGGTGGGGCATGCCCCAACTGAGTGATATTCCCACCTGATGCTCACCCAACTTGTATCCTGTCCATGGGTCTCACTGTCCTTGGCCCCTCCCACCCCCTACTTTCTCTTTCTCTTCCAGTTTTATTTCCAGTGCCTAGCCCAGAGTTTGCACACATCAGGACCTTAATGAATGGGTTTTTTGTTTATTTTATTTTTTAATTTTTATTTAAAGATTTTTGTTTATTTACTTATTTTAGAGATGCAGAGGTACAGAGGGGGAGGAAGAGAGAATCCTCAAGCAGACTCTCCACTGAGTGTGGAGCCCAACACAGGGCTCCATCCCAGGACTCTGAGATCATAACTGAGCCAAAATCAAGAGTTGGCTGCTTAACCGACTAAACCACCCAGGCATCCCTTAATGAATGTTTATTAAAGGAAGAAAGAGAAGGTGCATGGAAGGACAGCTGTTAGCCCCCCTGTGACAGACACGGAGACCGAAAGGCAGGCTCATTCCATAGAACTGCAGCCCTGGCTGGGTTTTTATGATGCCCAGCGCCCCAAACCATCCCCCTGCCCTCCTCTGCCACTCCCTCCCTGGGCCATACTAGCTGGTTGTAGCTCCTTAAAAGAAACTCTCCGTGCAGAGAGGACACTATGATTTTCCCCATGCCCAAACCTTATAGGAAATAATTACAGGAATTAATTAATTAACAGCAGGGAATAATTGAGTGAATTACTTTCACTTGCATGTGTGTAACTGCTTGTTTTGGGGGGGAGTGCATGCATACGAGGGTGTGGGAGAGTTAGAGTGAGGCCTCCAGCAGCCCGAATGGTGGGCACAGAGTCATCTGTCTGCTGCACGCTGCCATTCATGAGTCAGGGTCTTACCCAGGGAGGGCTTGACTGCTCGCCGAGGCATGTAAGCTGTACGGAGCAGCACGGTGGCCACCGCATTCGCCAACAGTCTCCAGGACTGACCCTCAAACCAAAGGGAAATGTGTTGACCAGCGTAACTGGCAATCCAGCCTAATGAACATCCCAAGGTGTCTTATTCCTGGCTCCCTGTTGCCTGCCCCTACTTGGTACCATTTACATTTTCTTACATTTCTGGAGTGGGAATGTTTCCCTAGATGCGGGTCTGGGGTACAGGACTTGCAGTCTTTCTGTCCATGAAAGCTCAGCGTCTCAGAGATTTAAACCATCTGGCGTCTTCCAAGGCACATTCGCCTCTGCTACTGACGTATTCTTAGTAAACTGTGTCGGGGAGGCAGGGAAAGGATGACTTTGAGATGCGGTGACATGGGTGAGGAGAAAGTGGGTCACGGGTGTGGTGGCAGAATGACTCATAAGGCAGATTTCTCTTTCTGGGCTGTTGCTACCCTGTGCTGTGACCCAGAGAGTCACTTCACCCGCTTTGGGTCTAGGTTTCTATAGTGGACTCTATCAGTGCCCCTGTGACCGTCCCCCAGAAGTACCCCGTATGTACTCACAGCCCCTCCCCCACACCAAGATTTCTCCACCTTAACACCACTGGCATTTGGGGCCGGAGAATCCTTTGTGTGGAGCCTATGCTCTGAACTGGAGGCTATTTACAGCAAGTGTCCTTGACCTTCAGACGCCAGCCATCCTATCTTACCTGCCCCCCACCAACACCGCAGACGTGCCAACCAGAACTGTCTCCAGGCATCGTGCCAAATGTCCCTGGGGGCAGAGTCGGCACATTGAGAACCACCGATCTGTACATAGGTGTGGACTCTGTGTACAGCCGCTCATCCCTTTCTCAAACATGGTGAAGCAGGTGCTGACGCTAGAAATGCCAAGTTGCCTCTCTTCGTGGGGTTCCCCATTGTAGTGCAGGAGGCAGGCCATTGGGGGATGACAGTGGAAGAGCGTGGGCTGCGCTGGGAACTGAGGAGAAGGGCCTGGAGGAGACTGACCCAAGCTGAGTCCTGGTGAGGGGTACCTGTGTAATGCGCTTGTGTCCTACAGCCTTCCCTGATGCGCAGCGTTAGATCAGCGCCTTCGGTCTGAGGCACTCAGAGCCCCAGGTCCAAGGGAAGAATGTGTTCTAGGAGGCATGGACAACAAGGTTTCGTCAGCAATGACCATCTTGGTCTGGGCTAGTTCTGCAGGATGACCCCTGCCACTTGGGGCATCCTTCCTTCTAGACTTAGCTGAATGGCCACCTGCTTTGAGAACTTCCGTGGAGGGGTTAGCTAAAAGCGGTTCCATCCATCTCATCTCCCAGAGCCTACAGGGAATGAGACTTAAAAGTTAAGATGAGAGTGGTGGAACGTGAGAGCTTCAGCCTCTCTAATGCCTGGAAGGGGCATCCCAGGGAGGGTAGTGCATTGGGGACCAAGTCCTAGGCAGCTGGGCACAGGAAATCTGGCTTTGGGGATCTGGGGCCTGGAGACTAAGTAGGAGGAAAGAGGAGAGAAAGGTATCTATCCTAAGCCCCATCTTCCTGCAGTGTTGTCATTTCTGGATCCTGAGGTCACCCACAGGCTTTGAGGGCATACTTGATATTCAGGGTGGCCCACAGGCCAGAGGCATTAGCATCATCCGGGAGCTGATTAGAAATACAGAGTCGTAGCCCCAGTGCTGGACCTATTTAATTAGAATAGGCACCTTCCCTAAGACCCCCAAGGTCTCACATGTGCTCCTAGGTGCCCCTCTCCAGGCTAGACGTTGGAGAGGATGCAAAGTGGGCAGGTGCACCTCCCTAGGGTATTACCTGATGGAGTCCCATGGCCTCTTCCCCTGGTATCCTACTCTCTGAGGGGTGACATCCACGCTCCTTTGGCTATCAGTGAAAGCCCTTGGCAATCAAAATCACACAACCTTTTCCAGACCTGTTTTTCTGAATTCCCTTCTAGGCACCCTGGGCCCTTGCCAGACGAAACAGTTTCTTAGCACAGGCCTTGCCTTCCAGACTTCACAGCTTTGTCCAAGTGGCCCCTCTGTGCCTGTAAAGCACTCTCCTGAGTCTCAATCTTGCAGGCTCACTCAAGGGTCACCTCCTCCTAGAAGCCCATCTGCTGCAAAGTGAGCACTATGTCCTGTGACCTCTCCCTGCCCGCTGCTGGCCCCTCTCTGAGGACTGAGCTCTCCCTCCCTTGTCCTTAGCCATGTCCCTAACCCTTTGGGCCTCTGCTGTGACGTCATCTATAGATAAGCCATGTCAGTTCAGAGATGTTACAAGCCACTGAATCCACAGCACACGGGTAGTTAGATGCTAAGCTGGGTTTCCAACATCCATCCCCTGACTCCAGAGTCCATATCTGTTCTCTGTGGCGTGAATCAGTCTCAGAAAACCCACAGTTCCTGTTGTGCTGTAAGAACCAGTGTGAAGCCAAGATTTAGAGGACTGAAGAGCAACCGGAGGTCACTTGGTCCAGCTACTTATTTTTACTGGTGGTAAACTGAGACCTAAGGAGGTGACAAACGACTTGCTGGGGGATGTGGCAGACCTAGGACCAGACCCCAGGTCTGGATGACATCAAGGCGCATTACTTTCCTCCGCGCCAGACTCAGGGGAGTGAAAACCCATGGACTTGGGTAATCGGTAAACCATTCCAGGAGGTAGGAGCCTTACCTGGATAAGGAGAGGAAGGGACTTACCTGGGCGTCTCTTTCACACTGGGCAGTAAACTCTTGCCATCTAATTTAATGCTTTGGATTATCCATTTTCCCAAGTTAGGAAAAACTGTGGAAGTCTTGGCAGGACCCAAGAAAAGTTTACTGGATGTCTTGAATACTATGCCTTTATGGGCAGTCTGTACATTTTGTATCCTCTGAGCTATTTTACCACTAAGTTGTAGAAAACTGGTAACAATGCAAATGATTCTTGTCCACAGACTCGCAAATAAATTGCCTGTTGGAATGCAAATGACTAATGCCCTGAGGATATTGACCAGTTTGGCAGTGTTTGTAAATCCATTTCAGATTGTCTATATGTATGCTCTTCAGATTCTTCAAACCAGCTTTTAATACCTTATCGGTTTCCTCATTAATTAGTGAGTTACAATCTTTTTGATATTTTTGCACCCTTATGTCAGAAATAAAGGTAATATTTTACATTTAGAATATTTTACATTCAAACTGTTCTTTGATATACAATCGTTAAAAACAAGACAACAGGCCCAACATGGAGTCACTTATGCTAAGCCCCTCATACCAGACCCAGACTTAAAGTTTCGTCTTTCCCAGAAATGGAATCCTCAGCCAATCAGGAATGATCGGATCAGCACTAGTGACTAATCTGCCTCACAGATAAACTACTGCTGTCCCCTAAAGCAAGGTGAGCTTGCCACAACCACTTCCTTTTTTGCCGCTATACCTTCCTTGTTCGCACTCTCTTCTGCCCGTAGACGTCCTTCATCTTGTAGAGCTCCTCAGAGCTCCTCTCTGCCTGCCAGATGGGAGGCTGCTCGATTCATGAAATCACTAAATCACTGATGGAAGCCAATGAGGTCTTTAAAATCTACTCAGTTGAATTTGTTTTCTAATAGGACAAAACCTAAAGTTGAAAGGCTCACGACTTGTAAGAGCGACAGTCCGATTTCAGACATCAGATCCTTTCCGCTCTGCACCCCCCACCCAACATGACACTCTTCCTTCTTATAGCTCCTGGCTCACAGAGGGTACAGCTCTGTGGCCCCGCGTTAGCTTCTTGGAGCTTCAGTCCCCTCGGTTGTGGGTTGAGGATGTCAGACCTCCCCTGCTTACCCCCATTAGTCTCATCGAGTCATGTCTGCGGATGCACTTTGGGAAAGATGAAGGCCTATTAGTGTAAGTAAGTGCATTATGATAAAGGCAGTCTGTGGGCTGTGGACTTGGATCTTAGGGCGAATTCTGCCACTTTGGCAGCCCTGTGACCTTTTTCATCTTTTCCATCTTCCCTTTCTGTCTTGGATCATCAATCCCTGCAGCCGTTGAATGGGCTTGCCCTGCCTCCCACACTGAGATGCTGTAAGGAGGAAGAGGGATAAGGGATGTGTGAGTGTACTTAACCATTAGGTGCCATGGAGAGGTTAAGCCCTAGTGGCTTGGGACTGTCCTCACTCCAGCTGGTGTAGAGGGCGTGGGGGACGGGAAGCTGGGGTGCGCCAACGTGCACTGCCAGGAGGGGGTGCCCGCCTGGGGCTCTCTGCTCGCTCCCTTCCTCCCTACGTCCCTCAGCCAAGCCAGTGGCAGCTGTCAAGTCTACCTTCATCTGGAGGCACTTTCCCAGTGAAAGCTGGGGAGGCAGGCGTTTTCTCGGGCGTCCAGGTGCTCTGTGATCTCATGGTTCCCAAAACCCTTGCAGCAGCTCACATGCACATCCCCATTTATTCATGCCTACTCAGTGATTCTGGAGCTCTGTCCAACCTGGATGTTTCTCCAAGATGACTTTGCAGCAGGTGTGACCAGCTGTGGAGTTCCTGCTTGGTGCAGGTATGCAAAGCAGAAGGAAGGCTTAGTCCCCTCCCTGCCCCCTCCACCAGGAGAGCACCTCCAGAACCTCAGGGTCAAAGGCGGGCAGAGAACAGAGAACGGAAGGCACTGCTGCTCGGTTATCAGAGTCACCTGGGGAGCTTTTAGAACTTTGGGTTTGAGGACCCAGACCCTCTAAATCAGAGTCGGAAAGGGCAAGCCGTGGCAAGCTTTATTTTTAAAATCTCCCCAGGGGCTCTTGGTGCCCAGCAGCCTATTTTGGAAACCACTCTTCTAAAGTGATCTTTCTCTGAACAAGGAGGAACCCATGGCAGAGGGATTAAGCCGAGTGTCGAGGCCACTAAGGCTGTCCTGCACCCCGCTTTGGATCCATTATTCCAAAAGGACCCGCTCTTAAGGGGTTGGCATTTTCTTGGAAAGAAACTGCTTGCAGGAACTGCTGCAGGGGGTAGAGGAATGGGGAAGGCGCTCTTGCTGCATTCCAGAACAGATCTGACTGTGAACAAACGAGAAAAAGCTTTAGCGTAAGCTGGGCTGAATGGATAATTAAACAGATAGCAAAATGGAATGCAGCTCCACACACCTCCTGGGAGCTGGTGGGGGAGATAATATGCCTTCCTGTTGTCAGAGGCACAGGAGGAAAAACAACCGGGCCTGGCCGTTGGCCATTTAACAATATTGCTTTTGTAAACAAGTTGAAAAATCCAATAACTGTAAAACTTATGGCATGTCCTTAAAAGCCTGTCGCTGTTTTTGCCATAAATGGATGAGAGTTTCCGATTGAAGGTGTTCTAATTAAACAGTCGCCATCCCCAGGGCGGTGAGGTCATCCTTGGGAGGGAGGGTCTGGTCCCTTCTGGCCGCCTCCGGACCCGGGGTAGGGGTGCAGACGTGGCAGTGTCTGGTTTCCTTAGTCACTGTGCTGTCTTCCAGCTGAACAGCATACCTCCTGCTGTGGTCTACAGTTAGAGGTACCGCCAGAGAACATTCCGGAACAAACTCAAGGAAGCAGACTTGGAATCTGGTACAATAGCATGAGCGCTGACCGCGGACCCCTCAAAGAGGCCAGCCCTTCACCTGCGAAGGAGGAAAGGCTGGGAAAAGAAACTCTTTGGTGGTAGAAGCAATGCAGTCATAGAAAGTGTAGTTCCAGGCCTAGAGGGGTATGTGCATGTGCACACAGACATACACAGAGACACTCAGAGACACACGCACACGCAGACACACACACGTGCAGACACACGCAGAGACACACGCAGACACACACTCACACACATGGACACACACACCCTGAAAAGGAAACAGAGGTAGAGAGCCAGACATGAGCAAGTGGAACAGACAATGGAAGGTGGATGCTTTGAAGTTTGGGGGTCTTCATGGAAGGATCACAGAAACTCGAGGCTGGATGGGATTCCAAAAGCTATTCAGCCCCCCTAGCCAGCTGCCACTCTCAGCCTCCCATCGAGCAACCAGGCCGGACTTCATAGGTTAAGGGCACAGTCCTTGACAAGGGGATCTCACTCCACACACACCCCCACCCCCGCAAGCTCAAGGGTCCCTGGGCCACCTTCACTCTGACCAGTCGGCTGTAAATTCAGGAATTCTCAGAGTTCCCATGGCAAGCCTCAGGTTGATAATTTGTTAGGAAGACTCATAGAACTCAGGAAAGCACTATAGTAATGATTATGGTTTTTAAAAAAATCGTGGTAAAATGTGCATAACAAAATTTACCCCCTTAACCATTTTTAAGTTCAGTTATGTTACGTACATTCACGGTCTCCAGAAAGTCTTCTCATGTTGTCAGCCTCACTCGGTACACCCGTGAAAAAACAACTCCCCACCATTCTCTCCTAGCAGCTCCTGGGAACCTCCCTCCACTTTCCACCTCTATGAATTTGACTATTCTTAGGTACCTCATATAAGTGGAATTATACAGTATTTGTCTTTTTGATGACTACAGTTTTATTTTAGCAAAAGTTTGCAAATCTGGGGCACCCGGGTGGCTCCGTCGTTAAGCGTCTGCCTTCAGCTCAGGTCATGATCCCGGGGTCCTGGGATCGAGCCCCACATCCGGCTCCTTGCTCAGCGAGGAGCCTGCTTCTCCCTCTCCCACTCCCCCTGCTTGTGTTCCATCTCTTGCTGTCTCTTTATTCATTATTACATTATTTTATTTTTTCAATGTTCCAAGATTCATTGTTTAAGCCCCACACCCAGTGCTCCATGCAATACGTGCCACCCAATAAATAGAAATCTTAAAAAAAAATTCTGCAAATTTGAATTGGCCAAAGGGAGAGATATATAGGGCGAGCTGTGGAGGGTTCCAAACGCAAGGCTGCTGTCCTCCTCCGGGGTGTATTACCCTCCGTGCTATTGCCAGTTGGAGCCGGTCACCCTAGCTCGGTGTCCAGAGTTTTTCTTGAGGCTTCATTATGCGAATGTGATTGATTGAATCACTGGACACATGTTTGAACTCAGTCTCAAGTGAGGTCAGGCTGATATCACATGACTCAGAGCTCCAGCCCTCTACTCATGTGGTTGGTCTTTCTGATAAAGCCAGCCCTTCTAATCTGAGTCATTAGCATGGACTATGAGAGGCCCACCATGAATCAGCTCATGAGCATGAACAATTAGGCAAGGTCCTGGGGTGCCTCTCATGAGTAATGAAGAAATACCATGGGAAATACCAAGGGATTAGAAATTACCTGCTGGGGATAGGGGGCACAGCCTAGCCAAATTCACACCCTCCCAACTTTGTTGTCCTTAACCCCACACTCCCATGGGACTTCCTGGAAGACTAGTGAGCCATCCATCCCGACAAACAGGATGGGGATCCAGGGCTGGGCCTGACTTGGTCATATAGCTCCATGTGGCCTTCGGCGAGTCACTTAACTTCTCTGCTACATGTCAGCTCCATGTGGGCAGGGATGTTTGTCTTGTTCCCTGGCGAGCCCCCGGGGATGAGCACAGTACCTGACAGTCACATGATAGAAGCTCAATCAAATATTTGTTGAATGAATGACTGGTAAAACTTCAGTCGCTACGCCTGCAGCACCATGAGGACTGCTGTCAGGGTGTGATGTGTGGGGCCCACGGGGAGCTGTCAGGTTCCAGGCGGAGCTGAGGGAGAGAAGCTCTCTCTTATCAGAGCTGTGGTGTGGCCAGCTTAGTTTCCCCAGGGAACAGGCACAGCCTTCTCTGAGGAGCTTTCTAGACACTTCCTGCTTTGACTTAAGAGAACCAGTGGAAGAGGGAGGTGGGACAGGTCCTGTGACTCTCAGGGCAGATCTGGAGGTCTTTTCCTGACGCCTCGCCAGAGCCCACTACCTCGGCCCAGTTTCCGAAAAGCCCTAGTACCCGGAGGACAGGTGGGAGAGGCCCGCCTGCCTTCTCTCTCACAGGACAAGAAGCAACACATCCCCTCCTGATACTTGCCAGGTCTTTTCACATCAGTATCAGGTCTCTGTTCGGCACATGACGACACTGCAGGTCAGAGGTCAAGGTCTCATGGTAGCAGGTGGGAGATTGGCTGTGACCCTGGGCCCTGCCCCTGCGGGAGCCTGCGGTGGCCTGGGGTGGACAGAGGCTCCGCAGGGGGCTCAATAATGGCCCCAAAAGACGCATCCATGTCCAGGAATCTGCGAATGTGATATTTGAGGGAAAGGGTCTTTGCAGATATAATTAAGTTAAGGACCTCAAGACGAGATCATCCTGCATTATCCAGGTGGGCCTGAAACCCAGTCACACGTGTCCTTATACAAGACACACGGGGGAGAGACGGGGGAAGAGGGGACAGGCATGTGCAGATGGAGGCAGACATAGGAGGCTGCAGGCCAAAGAACGACTGGGGCCCCAGGAAGGTGGAAGAGGGAGTAGGGCATAGGCTGGCTGACTGCTTGACTTTGGGCTTCTGGTCTCCACAGCTGTGAGGGAGTAAATGTCTTTGGTTTAAGCCACTGAGTTGGTGGTAATTTGTTACAGCAACCACAAGACGTTAATACAGAGACCGAAACTGTCCCCCATGGCCTTCCCTCAGGATGGATCTAAACAGGGACTAGAAGGGAAACCCAGGCGGAGGGGACAGTGAGAGACTACGGCAGATGTGGGGGCCAGTCTGTCCAACACACAGACTTCTCCCTCGTCTTCCTGGTGGAAGAAACCTCGGGATTTCTGACCACACTCTCCGCTGTGCAGTCAGCCCCCGAGGAAAGAGACTGCCTCTTGAGGAGCCAATCATAGAGAGCCTTGTCTCCTTTGCCAGTGATTGGTTAAGGGGTGGGCGTGTGAGCCCCATCCTGTCCAATTAGACATGAGAGGGAAGGTTCCAGGCATCTGAAAAGGGATGTAGAGGACCACACAGTCCCCTCATCCTCCCCTGGACCTGTCACAGGGTGGATGGAGCCCTGGCAGCCACCTTGTGACATGAGGACAGTGAGCTGGCTTGTTCAGGGTGGCTGAGGGCAATATGGGGTAGGGAAAGTGCCCGACTCCTGAGGACGCTCTCTCACAGCCTCCCGACTTCTTGTAGTGCTGATAATAAATTCTTTCTGGAACTTCTTGGGTCCAAGATTTCTGCACTTACAGCCGAAGAACCTCCACTCAGAGTTTTTGGGTTTTTTGTTTGTTTTGTTTTTTTAAGATTTTATTTATTTATTTGCGATCCAGAGCTCAAGCAGGGGGAGCAGCAGAAGGAGAGGGAGAAGCATGCTTCCTGCTGAGTAGGGAGCCCAGTGCAGGGCTCCATCCCATGACCTGAGCAGAAGTCAGAGGCTTATCCCACTGAGCCACCCAGGCGCCCCTACCCAGTGGTTTTTGAAGATTTTTTATTTACCAAATTTCACCGTGATACATTTTTACACAGTCATTTGAACACATTACACAGTCATGTCGAGAACTGAAATAATTCATAAGATAGTCTGAAATGTTTTTTAAAAAGTTTGTTTTAGAGAGGAAGGAGGGCCAGAGGGAGAGGGAGGGAATTTTAAGCAGGCTCCAGCACCAGCACAGAGCCCAGTGTGGGCTCAATCTCGTAACCCTGAGATCATAACCTGAGCTGAAATCTAGAGTCCCCTGCTTAACGGACTGAGCCACCCAGGCGACCCCTGAGATTTTCTATCTTCTGCTTTTTGTTGTTTGTTTCATTGCTAGCCACAATCTAATAAATTGATATTATGACCTCTTTATGGTAGTGACATAGAACTTGAAAAGCACTATCTTAAATATACAGAAAGAGATGCCAGAGAGAGAGAGAGAACTAAAGGAGGCAAGATCCCATGGGCCCTGCCCCAGACCCTGAGATAATTACAGGCGTCACCGAGGTGGCACAAAGACAGATGGAGAGGGAGAAGCAGGGAGAGAGATGGATGGGAAGAACGAAACAGAGCCTCTCACCCACAAATGCCGATGAGACACCCTCAGAAGGCAGAGAAGGAGATGGAAAACACAGAGGCCCAGGGACAGGGAGTGGGAGAGGCCGAGACAGGAAATTCAAAACGAGACACAGGGAGAGAAACACAGGCCTGGAAGTGAAGCCTCTAAGACTGAGCTGCAAAGACATGGGTCCCAGACAGCGGGAGAGGAGCGGGGAGGTGGGTGTGTATAAAAGCTGGGGTCTTGGAGAACCGAGGCCAGGTTCCCTGCTGGGATTGCCTCCTGAGAGCTCCGTGCAGTGGGCTAAGTCATACGGCCTCACTCAACCTCTGCTTCTGTCTCTGAGAGAAGGGGTGAACGATCTTTCGCAGGAGAGTGGAGAAAGTCAGGGTGGCTGTGCTAGGCCTTTCCAGTCTCTGAGGTCCTGTCCTCAAAGACCCCTGCCCTTGACCGGATGGTGACCCCAACCGCCACCCACCCAAGGTGTCCCCAGTGTCCCTCCTCCAACAATCCCCTCCCCCACTCCTCTGCCCAAAGGAGGGAAACCCATTTCCCTAGGAACAGCTGTGTTTCCTCAACAAACAAATGTTCCCTTTAAACGTTTCTGAGGAGGAGCGGATGGTAATGAGCGAACATCTGGCCCATCGGCACACTTTCGTTTTTGGCGGCTCCGGAGCCCGCCAAGTGACTATTCCCTAATGTTCACCACGTCCCAGCACCTGCTATTCCCAATCAGGCTTGTACCACTACGCCTCAATTAAGAGCAGATGTGGGGCTGAGCGCAGGAGGAGCGAGAAACCCCCTTCCCAACTCCCTCTGCCCTGCTCCAACTCCAGAGAACTGGTCAGAGAAGAGCAAGGGTGCCGCTTCTGCCTTGGTCCTTCCTCCCTGCCTCTCCCC
>PITA01009630.1:0-76501 GCA_004023965.1 Spilogale gracilis | reverse complement strand
AGAAAAAAGAAAAAAGAAAAGGAGATTGGGTAATTCATGCATCTAGAGCAATGTCTTCCCAATAGACTGTGAGTGCTCTGGATAGAGCTAAAATGAAGCCAGAAATGAAGTAACAGGGCATGACCACAATAAGCATGACTGGAGTGGATCAGGATGCACCACCCTCGGGACTAAGACTATTTTAGAAATCACCGGTCCCATGACCATTTGTATGCGCTCTGTCCATTTCCTCTACTGTAAAAAGCAGGTTCACAGAAGAATACAGGAACTTTGTCTTGCAGAAGTCCATGTAGTCCAAAAACTGGAGAAGGACTATTCTAGAAAAATCAAAGTGCATTGGACGGAGAGCTGGATAGGGAAAACGCGCATAGGGAGTATAAGACAACAAGTGTGTGTCATTCACACATTCTACCTACACTGCATTTCCTGCTCTAGTCATATTCCTCATATGCAGTAAGATTATATCTGAAAGATGGAAACGGGTCTGAATGCACTCAGAATATTAACAGCATTTTCCCCTTTGCTCTTACCTGGATCTGCGCAAGTGGTCTTTGCCAAATTGTCAGGGAGCATGGAACTCTGCCACTGAACCTGCTGATATTTTTAAAGACTGAGCCCACAGAGTAGAAAGAAGAAATCAGTTTACCTTAGGTGTGAACAAGAATTATATTTGCCAAATAGCCTACCAGTGCACGTTAAAATGAGAGAAAAATGCAGGTGCTCTGGAAGCGTTCTGATCAAGAAAATCTTGTTGCTGCACACAGCTTTCCTCATTTATCAGAGCCGAGTAAGAGTGTGGTTCTCTTATTTTCCCAAATCCCAAAATACATCAAGGGGAGTGAGCCCGCCAAGCAATATGAGTGGTCAAGGAAATGCAGTTAGCAGATTTTCTCTAATTCAGTACGTAGTCTTGAAAACCCTGAACAGATGATTGAATATTGGTCACCAAGCTCAGAACGCTGAAAAGCAGCAGAACTGATCCTTAGATAAGGTAGAGACCCTTATGCCTAAATGTTTCGTCTACGTCAGAGTCTTTGTTTCATCAAGGGGCCAAGGAATGAGGCAAAGCTGTCAAGAGGACATAAAGATTACCCCCAATTGCTGGCAGCAGATGGTGGCTAATGGCAAGTGTTCGTAACGGAGCTTTATCGTTCCAGGGTGAGGCATTAACATGTCTCTGTGGGGTTTTTCTGGCTTTATTTATTTATTTTCTATTTTAAAAAGTCACTTTGTGAAATGACAGTGTGACGTGCATTGTAATTTTTGCCTGCACTGGGCTCCCGGGTCAAATTTGTCTCCTCATTTTCCTGATGTGGGGGGTTGCTGTTTGGGAATCCAACCAAAAGCAAGTTGGTGTTATTTTGAGCCTGGACGATTAGTAAGAAAAGCATCATTTCTTCCAAATCGGAGCGAGGAATTGTTTCCTGTTTTCTGAGCGATTGGGAGGGCTCTGAAATCAAAGTAAATATAGCCTGTTTGCACATGCAGGGTGGGTTTTGTATCACTCAGTACGAACAGCCCAAACCTGTTGGTACCAGCTACAGCTGCTTAGTAGCCTTAGAAGAAAACACTTCTCCACACTCTTATTTCTCTAACAAAGCAACTTTAGTCACTGAAGATTTAAATCTGATTTCTGGGTGATTACCTTTTTGTTTGATTTTTAAATCCCCACTATTTGGTTGGACTCCAGCAAGTCCTAACTAGAACAAAGGACAGTTGATTAACGTTGCCGCACAGAAAGCTGAAAATGGAGAAGGAGTCTGAGACCCTTGAGCCCTTTTTCACATTTTCTTCCCCTACCAGAGTCCATCCCAATTGTCAGCAAAAGGAAATCATAACAAGTGAGAGACTAGCCTCCCCCCCACCCTCCTTGCTCCAGTGCAGGGACCCCACGAGTCTGCAGCAGCCCAGCTGCAGATGTGAACACTATCGGCGAGTTAGGGACAACAGTGATACTACGGGAGCATTTTCTGAACCTCTACTAGAAAAATTTCCTGGGCACAATCTGACACATATTGCTCAGTTCCAGAATATTCTTTCCACTCCTCCTATCTCCTACTCCCCATCCTTCCTCTCAGGTCTTTGAAAAACTAAATGCAGTACACTTGTGATAATGGGGTGTATTATGGATCCTACCTGCAACCAGGCTCCTGTGGTTGTTACAACTGGTTGGAGGGACTAACAGGAAGGAAGGATGGGTCTCTGTTGCTCTTGGGGTATTCTTCTATGTTGGCATGAACTTTGAGAGCACAGACTTCCTTGGAAGGAAATTTTGGAACACATCCTTCATTCTCATGTAGACATCTCGCCTGCTGCCCTGGAATTCAGGCAGCCCCCAGGACCTGCCTCGGTGTGTCCACGACAGCTTCACAGTTGGAAGCTTGAACTCTTTGTCCATCAGCTGTTTCCAGTTTTAAGAGAAAATAACAGGCAAGCAAAACAGAACAAAGAATCAGGTTCTTATCTGGCAGTCATCGGTTGCTTAGAACTGTTGTATTCACTCAGGAAAAGTTGGAGAAAGTCTCCCGCCCTTTGCAAAATGCAGAACAAGCAGCACAACCTCTTAGACTCCAATATTGCCAGGGGGTGAAGGTGCCAAATAAACAGATTTTCCGCATCCCTCTATCCTCCCTGCAGTGTCAAGCATCTTGGACAGTGTTTGTACCACAGGAGAAAAGAAAAAAATGGAGAATGTTGTACTTTTGATGCAGGCAAGAGCCCTGTTACTAATTAAACCACAGCAGCCTGAACATCGAACGATCTGCTAGTGGGTACCTCCAGCAGAGTTAGAAGGTTCTGTTGAAAGGGGTAATGGAGTTTTCGCTCCTCAGATAGAATGCCAGAAATAGTCTTGATGTCACACCCTCCAGTCTCCTCATTTCACATCTATCATCCCTCCCCACACTAGGCTGTCTGGCAACTTAGAAGACCTCTCGAAGTCTTTCTGCCCCTGTCCTCCAAATCTTATGAGGGCCAGTTGAGTGGTGATTAAGCCAAGACCTTTGAAGATTGCTATTGTCTCAATTAGAAAGACTCAGGCTATAAATAACAGAAAATCACACCTCATCTGACTTCGCCAGTAAGGACAACTTTAACCTTATATAGCAGGAAGTCCTAGCATCAGATGGCCCTAGGCTGGCTCTATAAAGCTACTCAAGGGCACCAGGACCCTGGTTCCTTCTTCTGTCCACTATTCCAACCTCAGCATAGCAGCTTTGTCTTTGAAAAATTCCTTCTCCAACTTGTGAGATGACATCCAAGATTACAAACATTATTGGCCAACAACAAAGTCCAGTCAAGGGAGAGCGTTGTTTGCTATTGTTAGCCGTTTTTTAAACAAGCATTCCTTTGCTAGAAAATTCCCACCAGATTTCCCCTTAATTCTCGCAGGCTCAGTCACATTCCCTACCCCTATGCACTTACTGGCTAGGAGAATGGGACTGCAGAGATTGACCAAGATGATCGGGATTTTTACCAGAGCCACGTGGGAAGAAGGTAGGAACCTGAATGAAATTTGAGACTTGTGAACATGGAAGAGTAAATGGCTGTTGGTTATGTAACCAGCATACCTGCTTCGGCTTCAAAAGCCAAATACCCTCCGGAGTGCTCTTTACCCACCATTCCATGACTTCTTTCAAGAGCAAAGCCCTCTCTGCCAAAGGCAGAGATGGAAGTGAGAAATGCTTCCTTATTCACATGACCTGACTCCAGTGCTCAAAATGTCGAGATCTAAGGGTGTGTAGGATGATCAAGACTAGAATAGCAGCACACACAGTGCATATTATTTATCTCTCTAGGTTTATCGTTTTCACCTTGAAACCTTTGCAGTTTCAGAGACCTACTTTTGGTGAGATTATCTTATTTTTCAAGATTTCTTTTTCCTTTCTTCAAATTCCTAGGAAAGCAGTATGTTCTTTCTGTTCACGGAAAAAGTCCGGTTACTGTATAGATGGGAACTTGTTATTTTTAGTGAGAATGTGTGGATCTTGCCCAGCAGAAGAACTTTTCTATACGGTTAAGGTCTACACACATGCTCTGCATCTGTCTTTCCTTCTAGGTGGGTTACCTTTCCCTGAACCAGCCGTTCAGAGTGGACCACAGTTTTGACTCAGCCACATGTCATTGTCATAGTGATGAGAGGCAAAAATACACAGGGAGCTGGCGAACTGATCAATACTGGCATTTTTAATAAATCCCCTGGCTGGTATATACCTGACCAAACTGTCTGCATGATTTCTCTTGACTACCAAGGCCATAAACAAGAATTTCTTGTATCTCTTTTACTAAACAATATATTTTCTACTGCACAGCACAGTTTTAGAAATAACTTATAGAAATGGTGAATTATGCTGTGATGGTTAATTTTATATGTCAACTTGGCAGAGCTAAGGGATGCCCACATAAGCAGGTAGAGTGGTATTTCTGGGTCTGACTGTGAGGGTGTTTCCAGAAGAGATTAGCATTTGAATTGGTAGAGTGAAAAAGATTGCCCTTGTCAATGTAGGTAGGCGTCATCCAAGCTGCTGAGACCTTGAATAGACTAAGAAGGCAAGGGAAGGGCAAATTTGCTCTCTTCCCTTCGGCTGGGACATCCATCTTATTTTGCTGTAGGACAATTTCTTGGGCCTTCAGATTCGGACCGGGAATTAACACCATTGATTCCCGTTCTCAGGTCTTTGGACTTTGGCTGAATTACACCACTGGCTCTCTTGGGTCTCCAGTTAATGACTGCAGATTGTGGGACCTCTGGGCCTCCATAATTATGTGAGCCAATTCCTATAATAAACCCCTTCTCATATATATCCTCTTGGTTCTGTTTCTTTGGAGAACCCTTACCAATAGACACAAATGGTCCAATGTCTGTTCTTTGGCAAACCTATCCACTTGAATCATTTAGAACTCTCTGTACTTATGGACGTTACAGGTTGTGTTGTGCAGGGTCAGGCAGGCTGTAAAAATTTGCTATGGGAGGAGTTCTGATCTTGGTGAGATGGCAGATGAAAAGAATATGATCCTTCCCCAATTATAAAGACAGAAAGGGCTCCAAAAATATAACAAAATAAAATGTTTACGGCACAGTGAGCTCACGGGGAAGAAGAGTGGTGTCTATGCAGAGACAGGGCCTTTGAAGCAGGTGAGAAGGGAGTAGGGACCAAGACTCTGGGATAAAGCTGGGAGCTTCGAAGCGTGGCAGCTTCATTGGGAAGGTGGTCTTGAAGATATCATCCTTGTTAGGGGCATGACATAGAAGTTTACCTGTCTCTGCCTGAGATTAGGTGGGAACATCATTCCTCCCGGCGGGAGAATAATTGAAAGCAGGCCTTTACTTTTGTCACAGTTTGCCTGGGACTGTCTCAGTTTTACATCTGAAAGTCCTGGATCCTTGAAACCCCCTCAATTCTAGGCAAACAAGCACCATCGGTCACCCTACCTGTACCTTGTGTTGTTCAGAAATCCAAATCCACACTAGGCCATTTCCAAGAGCTCCTGCATCAAGAAATTCACATAATATAGTCTGAAAGCTGGTGAGACTTCAGAGGTCCTTGGCAGAAGCTAGTGTACCTCTCTGGTCTCACAGCCCAAGCCACAGGGGTTTTTGAGATGGGGTGGGGTTAGGGAGAACATGTCTGTTAAAGGTGGGCTTACAACGAAGATCACTATAAATCCTCAAGGAGTCAACCTACCATGTGCAAGAGTTAGCAAGTAAAATAGGATTTAAGCTCCAGAAACTAGAGTGACAGGGCAAGACAATGGAAGAGAATACTAATAAGAATACTCAAAAACTTAAAGATGTGTGTGTGTGTGTGTGTATGTGTGTGTGTGTGTGTCTGAATATGTGTGTGCACATCAAGTACTAAGATAAAAGCTAGATTTGAAAAGGAAACAATATATATGGTTCTCTAGTTGTTCTTTTCTCTTTGTAATTCTGTCAGTTTTCTTTTGTATATTTTGATCTCATACTGGAATTACAAATCAGTGATACATAGAACATACCTATTACTCCTGCTAAATATTTCCTTTTATTATAAAATTATGGTCCTTTTTAGTCTTGGTAAGGTTTTGTGCTTTGCAGCCTCTTGCTAATATTGATATTGTTATAACAAATACAGGTTTTTTTGTTGTTTGATATCATTTAATGTTTGCCTTTGGTGGGGGAGGGTGTAGCATACAAGTCCAGGCCGTCCGTGCCTCCAAGATGGTGTATCTGAGTGTGAAAATGTCAGTAGTAGACTAGACTGGGTTTTCTTTATTTCCTTTTTGCTTTGGACTGGTTTGGAAGTTACATGTTCCATTTCTATTTTTTTTTCCATTTCTATTTTTTAATGGCTACTCTTGGAATCTTAGATTGTGTTCTTATCTCAACAAAGTCTAAAGTTAATCAATTTTCTCCAAATTAATCTTAATTCAATACAATTATAAGAAAAATACCAGCACGCTTTTTCTGGAACTTATCAAGTGTGCATTAACAATTGTGATATGATTCTAAAATATATATGGGGTAACAGAAGACCATGAATAGTATAGATAATTTTGAAGATAAAGAAGAAGAGGAGGGGAAAGAGGAAGGTTTCACTTTTTCAGATAATAAGACTTTCAATAAAGCTAAAATAAATAAAGTGGTTTTGCCATAGTGATAGATAAACAGAACAAAGGGCCCAGAAATAGTCTCTCCCTTACCCTCCCTCTCTTCCCGCACAACACACACACACACACACACACACACACACACACGCACACACGTGCACGCACACACATGCACACACAGGCACACATATATACACAATGGTAGGGTGTGACAAAATGGCATTTCAAGACAATGAGGAAAGAAGAGTCTATTTAATATATGATGTTAAGACAATTAGATACCTAAATAGATACTTTTATAGAAAAAGGTGAAATTGAATTTTTAACTCATTTCAAGACAGCACACACACATAATTCCAAATGAATTACAGACTTAAATGTAAGAAAGCAAAACCTAGCATTTCAGAAAAAAGTATAGGAGACTAACATAAGCATGAAAGGAAATAATTTGAAACTAAGATACAAAATATGTTATTAAGGAAAACTGATAAACTTGATCTTAAAAATTAAAATGAGCATGTATTGAAAAGCATTTTACAACTCTTGATTTCAACTCACATTGTGATCTCAGGGTGCTGAGATCGAGCCCCGCCTTGGCCTCTGTCTGTGCTCAGCCGGGTGTCAACTTAAGACTCTATCTCCCCCTCCCTCTGCCCCTCTCCCTGCTCTCTCTATATATACAATAAATATCTTTAAAAAAAAAAGTTGGGAAACGTTGTCACAGCACCCATGGCCTTTGAGGGTATTATGCTGAGTGAAACATGCCAGACAGTGAAAGACAAATACAAATTCGTCACTCATATGTGAAACCTAGAAAAGCTCAACTCAGAAACAGAGCAGAATGATGGTTGTCAGGGGCTGGGAGGTGAGGGAAAGAGGGAGATGTCAGTCAAAGGGTAAAAACTTTCAGTCCTAAGATGACTAGGTTCTGGGGATCTAATGCACAGTATGGTGACTATAGTTAACAATCTTGTATTATGTATTTGAAAGTTGCCAAGAGAGTAGATCTTAAATGTTCTCATCACAAAAATTAAAGTGGAAATGGCGTGAGGTGATGGACGTAATAACTAACCCTATTGTGATGATTATTCGCACTATGTACGTGTGTCAAATTATCACATTCTACACCTTACTTATACAATGATTTGTCAATTATATCTGAATAAAACTGGAGAAAAAATAAAAATTTTTTAAAATGTTTTTAAAGTTGGATAAACACTTTAGACCAGAAGATATCTGCAATCTCTTTTTAACAGTTATATAATTGATATCTAAAAAATATTTACAAATTAATAAGAGAGAAACAATAAGCCAGTAGAAAACAAAAGCTATAAAAAGGCAAGTCAGTGCAGAATAAATGGGAGGAACCAGTGAACAGAAGAATATGCTCAACTTCACTAACAAATAGAAAAATTTACAAACTAATGAAGCACCAATTTATTCTCAACATATCGGAAAAGAGTTGTCAGAAAACATTGGGGAAATGGGAAGAAATAAGAGTGTTTATCTTGGGGCGCCTGGGTGGCTCAGTCAGTTGAGCATCCGACTCTTGATTTCACCTCAGGTCATGATCTCATGGTTGTAGGATTGAGCCCCATGTCAGACTCTGCACTGGGTGTGGAACCTCCTTAAGATTCTCTCCTCCCCTCCCTCCTGCACTTGTACTCTCTTTCTCTTTCTCTTTCTCTCTGTCTCAAAAAAAAAAATGTTTATCTTGCCAGTAAATGTGAACAGGTTGCCTCAATGTTGATGAGCAGTTTGAGAACATCTAGAAAGCTTACAGAGGCGCCCATCCTCCATCTATGGAGGTCTTTTCTTGAGATTCCCTATGTCTACACAAGGGAGCACATATAAGGACATCATTGCAGCACTGTGAGCAGAAAAAGGCAACAAACCACCAATTTGTCCATTAGCAGGAGAAGAGGGAAGTAAAACACGGTTTGTTCATGAAATGCAGTACTGTGAGGCAGTCACAATCAGCTCCGTCTCCCTGTATCAAAACAAAACCCAATGCTGTGCCTTAGGAATACGCCTATGAGAAATGCGAACAGCTGTCCACAAAACAGTATGTGATGAGTGTTTCTGGCAGTGTTGTCCATAATAGCGAAAAGGTGGCAACAACCCATATGTCCATCACCTGATGAATGGATAATTGTGGTATGTCCACATAATGGAATATTACAACACTGACAAATCTTGAAAATGTGAGGCCAAGTAAAAGTAGCCAGTCACAAAAAACCATGGTTTCATTGATAGGAAATGTCTAGAATAGACAAATTGTAGACACATAAACTAGACTAGTGATTGCTTACAACTGAGGGCAGGGGAAGACTGATGGAACAGTAGGGCTGCTAGATAAAGGGCCCAGAATTCCTTCCTGAGGTGACTAAAATATAAGTTATGCTGACAGTTGCAAGTATCTGTAAATATACTAAAAGCCTTTACAATGTACACTCTGAATGGATGACTTATATGTTGTACAAATTACATCTCAATAAAGTTGTTTTGTAAAAAGGATGTAGACTAATACACACTTTAGGTAAGAAAGCAAAAATAGGTATTACAAAACTTCACCCTACATAATGCATGATGCACATCAAATTCAAGACAAAGCTGCTTATGTCGGGGGCTGGAAGGAGAGAATGGGAGGATGCTTGAAGGTATCTATGACATAGTATTTCTTTTAAACAGACAGACCAGAAAAAAATATAGAAAAATATAACATAAGTTCACTCTTGACTATTCATATGTAAATGATATTGTATTATTTGGGGGGTTTGAAATCTTTCATAATTAACTTTTTAAAATTTAAAACATCTTGGAACACTGAAAAAATAAAATAGTGTAATAAAAAAATTTAAAAATAAAATATAAAAAAATAAAATTTAAAACAAAAAATAATTTTTTACAACCTGTTAAAGTCACTGAAATGAAACTTGAACCTTTAAGAATGAAACAAAGTATTTTATTCCCTTGCTCTATTCTTGGAGATAATCCATCCTCTTTTTCTCCCTTCGACTATGTTTTACGATCTTATAGGGTGGTCCCAGGTGATAGGCATTTAAGTCCATAAAATGAGTTTTACATGAATCACACACCTTTCAGGTGAATGTGGTGTAATTCTAGCAACAGAGGACTACAACGTGATGCTTTTTTGTCAGTTTGAAACAGATCCTTGTTATCCCTTCAGGAATGGTATCGGTGAAATCATGCTTTTCTATGATAACATGATAGAACATTTTAGCCTCAGCTTGGATTGTTTTTCCAAAATGTAGATTATTAAATGGTGGTGGGAAGAAGGTGAGGTGTGTGGATATATTTATATATATATATATTTTAATTATGTTATGTTAGTCACCGTGCAGTACATGATTAGTTTTCGATGCAGTGTTCCGAGATTCATTGTTTGCATATAACACCCAGTGCTCCATGCAGTACATGCCCTCCTTAATACCCACCACTGGGCTAACCCATCCCCCCAACCCTCTAAAACTGTCAGTTTGTTTCTTGGAGTCATAGTCTCTCATGTTCTCCCCCTTTGATTCTCCCCCTTCATTTTTCCCTTCCTTCTCTTAATATCCTCCATATTATTCCTTATGTTCCACATATAAGTGAAACCATATGATAATTGACTTTCTCTGCTTGACTTATTTCGCTCAGCATAATCTCCTCCAGCCCCATCCATGTGGATGCAAAAGCTGAGTATTCATTCCTTCTGATGGCTGAGTAATATTCCCTTGTATATATGGACCACATCTTCTTTACCCATACGTCTGTTGAAGGCAGCTCTTCAATAAATGGTGCTGGGAAAATTGGACAGCTATATACAGAAGAATGGACATTGTTGAAATTGGAAAAAGAGTTGGGAGTTTCTTTACATTCAATCTGTCGAAACAGGAACTTGTTGGTTGTGAAAAATGTAAATATTTTGTAGTCCAACTAAATTCAAGTTTGAAATGTGAAAGGCACATAAAAATCAGTATTATGCTCTCTTCTCAGAAAGGACTTCTTTTATTGCAAACTGTAAAACAGAGTCAGCTACTCTATTCCTTCTGAAATGGCATCTTACGCTGATATCTGCAGTGTTCTGAGAATATCATGAATACAGCAGAATAAATGATATAAATCTGTGCTGTACAATAAAAGAAACCTAATTGCCAAATGTACACCATTCTGAAATTATTTTTGTCAGAAAATAGTAGGAGTCACTAAGTAGATCTTGTTGAGGCAAGGATTTATGGCCAGTCCCTGGAGTGTCTGAAATCATTGGTATAAAACTCTTGCAAAATCCACTATGCTTACTGGCTTAGCTGACCATCACACCCAAGAGAAAAGATTTTTATGAAGAAAAGTCTTTTAAATATGTGGCTGACTGCTAATAGATGGAACCAATTACCCAAGAAATTAAAATGAATAGATGGTTAGTCATCACTGCTTGGATTACTATAATAGCCTGTTTGTGACTAGGACTTCTTTCTGCATAGACCATGATTTCCCCTCTAAGGACAAATACCCAAGTTCTAAAGATCTTTGATAGCTCATAATTTCTTTCTGGAAATTACCCTTCTTGGACCCTTTTGCACCTCTGTAATCCACTAAGATACTGGTTTATAATGAACTTCAGAGTACTCTGTATATGCCCCTTGAATTAACCAGATGAAGTCTATTATTTTCTCCTGGACCATTTTCAAAAGAAGTTTTTGAGCCATCAGCTTAAGATAAATATGATGTGTTCTGAAGGCAGCCTAAAACATTGGCTCAAGTATATTTGGAGTTAATATTTAAATCATATAAACATTCCCTCAATCAAAAAATTAATAGAGCAATCCCAAGAGTGTGAATAGTTCACTTCAGATATGCTACATGAAGGTATTGGGTTCATTCTTGCTTTCATGGTTGACATCAAATTCATATTATGTCAATGAAAAAGCAAAGAGGAATGCAATTTTTAATGCATGTGGGAAGTTGCTGGCAATATTCTTTAGGTCGCAACATGAGAAGTAGAATCCAATATCCTTTCAAAATAACAATTAGTTAAAATTCAGAAATTATTTGGATCATCATTTCCCAAAATGAGTTCGAACTCATGCAATTCCTAGGAAAGTGCTACTAATATGGGGGGAGGACCAAAGGAGAAGAGCTCTGTGATTACTTTTTTTCAGGGAACAGCATATTCTGATCTCTTTTTGGAGAGTTCCAGTATATATTAGCATATGAAGGACTCAGAAGTTCTGTAACAAAGAAAACTAACCCTATCCATATTTATTTGATCAATGGATACTACTTCTTTAAAAATTTTTTTAAAGATTTTATTTATTTATTTGACAGAGAGAAACACAGCCAGAGAGGGAACACAAGCAGGGGGAGTGAGAGAGGGAGAAGCAGGCCTCCCGCGGAGCAGGGAGCCCGATGTGGGACTTGATCCCGGATTTCCGGGATCATGACCTGAGCCGAAGGCAGTCGCTTAACCAACTGAGCCACCCCTACTTCTTTAAATTTTTTATTTAAATTCAAGTTAGGTAGCATATAGTGATGAACATAGGGATATTATGTTGCATACCCCCTATCATTAGTGACAGGAGTAGAATTTAATGATTTATCATTTGCATAAACACTCAGTGTTCAGCACATCAAGTGCCCTCCTTAATGCCCATCACCCAGTTATCCCATCCCTCCACCCCCTTCCCCTCCAGCAACCCTCAGTTTGTTTCCTAGGGTTAAGAGTCTCGTATGGTTTGCCTCCTTCTCTGTGTTTTGTGGGATTTTTTTTTTTAAGATTTTATTTATTTATTTGACACAGAGAAAGAGAGAGCTAGCAAGAGATATAAGCAGGGGGAGAGAGAGAGGAAAAAGCAAGGGGCCCGATGTGAAGCTCAATCCCAGGACCCCGGGATCATGACCTGAGCCAAAGGCAGATGCTTAATGACTGAGCCACCCCAGAGCCCAATCCTTCTCTGTTTTTATCTCATTTTATTTTTCCTTCCCTTCCCCTATGTTCACCCATTTTATATGAATCCTGTTCTTGCCTAACACTTATTTCACACAGTACGCATTGCAAAATATCAATACAGGCTAATCTCTCTCTTAGGGATAAAGGCCTAGAGAGTTCAACCTACTTACCTAAGACCACATGAGCACTGAGTTGAGTCAGGAGTCCTGACTCCCAATCAAGGCTACTTCAAGGGATAAACCAGGTAAGGTAAGATCATCTCAATAATACTCCTAAATTATACAAACTTCATCTATAGCAATAAAACAGAGTGGTTTAGGAGTTATCAAGAAACCTAAGAATATTTAGGTATTGTCCTTCTCTCTGGTTTAGGACTAGCTTGATAATAGCCATCTCACTCTCAAGCAAAGATCATGCCCTACTTTCTTCTACTTTTTCATCATCCATATTAAGCACAGTTCTCAACTGAAAAAAAATACATGTTTTTTTTTTTTAAATGAAAGAGTGGCCTCAGATCACAAAACGGATGATGATACTGAGACCTTGATAACCCAGAGGCCAAGAATGGCTCTGGTTCTCTTCTTTACGTCATGCTTCCATTTATACATCAGTATCGTGGCAGACCCTCAGGAAAGTCCCCTTCTGTTCCTGAGACCCTCTGACTTCACCATGTAACCATTTTTCCTTCCCGTCAGTAGCAGATGGAATTAATAGACTGTGACAATTGTCTATTGTTCTAAGCAAGTTACACCATGATCTGCATGCCTCTTTCCCAGAAGATGGACGGCGGAGTGCAACGAGGAATGAGAATGTGGAATGTCTGCAACTTTCTTGTTCAAAGTCTCTCTTTGTTGGGAAATTACACTAGTTTGATGTTTTGTGTTCTATCAGATAATATAAGAATTGCAATCCACAGTGTCCCTGATGAAATCAGACTCACGACTGGGTGCCACCAAGGTCTCTGGTTTTTCTGCCTTGAGGAAGCATAAAACGGGTCAGAACATCTCCCTGGAAAGGAAGTTCTTTAGGCCTGCAGACCACCCCCAATCCACAGAGCCAGACACCCCATTTGTCATTCTGTCTGCCTACCATGAACAAAGCCAAGTGATCCCGGGGCTCAGAATCACTCAGATAATTGAAGAATCCACCTTCAGGCAGGGGGCTAGAAGTTGTGTGGGTCACATCTGACTGTTCTTACCTTCATCTTTGATAGCTTCATCTTTGATGGGGAATAAAAATTGGTGAGGCCCCTTGTCTTTGGGTTTCTCTGAAATCTTGATCTCATTTTAGATGGCCTGGATTCAAAAGGACGTCACCCCAATTCATGCAGTTTCTAAATCAGGAGGATTATGCTTTTTCCACAATGATTAGTTGTATAGTTCATGATTCTGTTTTAACAAAAAGTGCATTTTTTAATGGTGAGAGTTTGGCTTGTGGATATCTGCTCATATCAATTATTAATGCTTACTTACCCCTTGCACTTAACAAAATTTGCCTGCCTAGAGTTCCATAAGGAACCTGGGAAGGTGGAATAAAATAAAGTCATATTTATTTAACTGAGTGTTAGGCACATGGGCTAGGTCTTCCCTGTAACACTATTAAATTTAATCATCAATATGACCTTGGAAAAGGAACCTCCATTGTCATCATTACCATAAATGATAAAACTAAGACTCACTTAGTTTATTCAATCAACATTTGTTACCTACTAGTTTGAAGGAGGAGGAGAAAAAAGTGGAATTAAAGGAGCGTAGGGGTTAAGATAATCCACATTCTTGCTCCTCAGAGTGTGGCCCACATTAGCTCACCTAGATGTTTGTTAGAAATGTGGATTCTTGAGCCACTCCTGACCTATTGTATAAGAATCTGTTTTAACAAGATTCCAAGTGATCCACATGCCCTTTAAAGTCTGAGAGGTAGGGTCTCCCCGACTAAAAGCTGACCTGGAGGGAAGGGTGGAGAAAGGAGAAAGAGAATCTTTGGGGGCAAGACTGGGTGAGACCTGGGGTCATGACAAATGTGGGAACAAAGATCCTGAAGGCTGTCATGTTGTACCTAGAACACTGAGAGGATGGTTGGGAAAGTAGCATTTTAGTATTGTTTTTCTGTAGCTTTTAATTAAATCCCCTTTTCATGTTTTTCAGGAGACAAAAGTACAGTCTTGATTTTATTTTCAACTATTCTTCATTCCTGGTCTGACACTGGCCTTTCACTGCACCAAGAAGCTGGTCGACTTTCAAATACATTGCCACTTAATCAGGCTTGTTGAGCTTACTGGTATTGAAATACCCCCAAGTTCAGGATAGGGGTGCAATATGATGGGGTAAGTGCCCTCTTCCATCTCAAACATCTTGTTCCTCGCCTAGTAGAAGACAGGCAGCCTAGCTCTCTGGGGAATCTTTTATGAGAATACTAATCCCTTTGAGGAGAGCTCCAACTTCATGAACTGACCACCGCCCATGCCCCCACCTCCCAGTACCATCTCCTTGCTGTAAGTTTCAATATCTGAATTGGGCGGGGAGGTCCATAGGGACAATAGAACCCCCCTCAAAGCTCTCTTTCCCCAAACCGTCCTAGTCACATACGCAGGGACACAGCTAATTTTTCTTCTACAACTATTTTTTATAAATTTTCCACAAATATCTCCAAGGCCAGGTGTCTCAAAGTGTCTCAAGAGAGAGTATGATTCTGAGCTGATGCCAAATGCAGTTTTTGGCAGAGGTAGAACAAAAATCCTGGATTATCTACTCTGTGCCGGAGGCCGAAGAGATGTTACCGCTCCTGGATTTGTTTACTTAATTATAAAGCCATTTATTCCATGGCTATTCCAGCAAATCTGACTCCAAGTTTTGAATCTAAATATAAAATATTTCACTGCTATCTAATTTGGAGCCTTAGGGATTTTCATATCCAATGCCTGGTTTGGTTTGAGTGATATTGATAGCAGGCTCTTCTTTTTGTGGAGATGGAGAAAAATAACTGGCTTTTCTATATAAATCAGCAATTCCACTTCTAAGTAGATACCCAAGAAAAATGAAAACATAGGACCACACAAAAGCTTGTGCACATCGTTCTAGCGGCATTATTCATAACAGCCCCCAAATGGGAACCGTTCAAACGTCCATCAACTGATGAATGGATAAATTAAATGTAGTATATCCATACAATGGAAGGTTATTCAGTCATAAAAAGGAATGAAGTACTGATGGATGATATGAAATGGATGAACCTTAAATACATTATGCTAAGTAAAATAGGCCAGACACCAAAGGACAAACATTGTGTGGTTCCATTTGTATGAAATCTCTAGCACAGACAAATCCATAGAGACAGAAAGTAGGTAAGTGGTTGCCAGGGGCTGAGTACGGCTGGGGGAGGACTGCAGAATGACTGCTAATGGGTATGGGATGTTTTTCAGGGGCGTTGAAAAATTGACTATAGTGATGACTGTGCAACTCTGTGAATTTATTAAAGAGGCTCCGACTTGTACACTTCGAATTTAATAGTGTGTGAATTATATTACAATAACATGTTTTTGTTTTTGTTTTTTTTAAACACAGTGAAGTAGTCTTAAGAAATGACTAGCATTGAAATAAGAGCGGCTCCATGTTTGAGGGGAAGTGCACTGGAGGAGGGTGTGTGGGCCCTGTTCACAACAAGGGACATGGAGAGGGCCGCCTTCAAAGCCATCAGCTCTCATCCTACAGGTCCCAGCACCGCGCTGCTGAACATGGGAGATGCTTCTCAGCACCCAAGATCCCGGACATGGGCTTTCTCAGTGCAAACCCTCCTCCCTGATTGAGGCAGATGTTTCTGACACTGATCCCTCTCCTCTCCACGGTATTGAACCTCACTGCGTTTTTCACTAAGTTGCTTTGCCAGGATGCAGGTGTCTAATCGGTAATAGTAAAGAAAATAGTCTTTACTGGAAATGTGCTATTAACTCTCCTCTGTTCTGAGTTTAGCTTGAGCCCCACTTTGGGGGGTTAGTAGGCCCTGCAGAGAAGTTCCTCCCCAAGTGAATCAACTCTCCATTGTGAGGTAAGTCCCATGACAGACTGAAGATAAGGGCTACCTAATTTGTGGGTTGTCATGAAAAATGAAGATGCAGAGTCCCTTGTTCATAAATTCAAATCATTTCAAAACAGTGACAGCAGAGCAAGCAGAGATATTTTTGAGTGGAAGGTCCCATAGGATTGTACAAATCCACCATGAAGCTGAGCCTGGACAGATACATGGATGAGAGAGAGAGAGAGAGAGAGAGAGAGAGAGAGAGAGAGAGAGAGAGAGAGAAGTTCCAATTCTTATGTACTTGAGAATAATCTCTTGCCCTTTATTGGACATGCTAGTTCTCGTTGATAAAAGCTACTTCAAAATGGCAAATTTCTAGTGAGTGCCTAGAGGTAATAGTATGAAATAAAATCTGTTTTTAAAGGAACTCTTCCAGTATTTTATTAAAATAGTCTATTTCAAAGGCTTTAATTTGCAGATTATTTTATTTTACCTCCCAACATTTTTGTGATGTTGAAAAAGACAATGTCAGCATCCATTTTACATACGGAGAAGTTTTGATGTAAAGCGTTTTAGGGGGATATCCAAAGGCAAGGGAGCACTTAACACTTCTCCCGTCTCTTTTTATAAACTATTCTATGATAGTAGTATGTGGATACTGCACATTAGTTCACAATACAGATGTATGATGCATTGATAATAATTAATAACATGTAATCAAATGTTTACAAGGCACCACACTCTGTGATAACCCCTTCGTATGTATTTTATAGTATTTGTTTTTCACTCCAAAACTCTTGCCCAAATTGAACATTTGTGAGCTAAGAGGCTGAGTACGTGTCTGTGTCACCATGTGTATGGATTTGCATGTATGCTACTGTGTCTTATGTGTGTTATGCAGAGGGCAAGCCTAATTTAGCTTCAGTTAATAGTAATTCTAACAGAAATATTTTATGTGAACAGTTCCAAAAATGTCCTAAACGTCAATTACTGATTATATTGAGAACCTAAAGTGGCCTCCGGTGTCAGAGAGGCAGCATAGCATGGTGAATGTGGACTCAGGTCAGAATATTTGGGCTTCAAACTCAGCCATAGGCTCACTAACTGTGTAACCTTGAGCACACCAGTTACCTTCTCTGTGACTTGGTTTTCCTCCTTATAAGATGGAGAATGCAGTGGTACTCACCATAGGGTTGTTGTGAGAACCAAATGAGTACATATCTAAGGTATTATATTATCCCAGCATTCACTGTTACTATTATAATTATTGCTACATAGACAATCAGATCTTAACGTCACAGGTGATTAGCTGAGATTGTCCACCAGCATTGTTCTTAGGTATAAAAGATGCTTGATAATTAATTAAATTGTATCTAAGTACAATGTAGGATGATTCTCAAGAAGTAAGATAACCAACCACCAGAGCAGAATGAGCGGTGGAAAATAATGGAGCTCCCGGGGCTGAGTGCCACACTGGGAAGAACAGGTCAAGAACATTACCAAGTCTTTTAAATGGTGTTTAAACCAGCACCAATCTCAATCATGATTCAAGTGACAGTTGGTTACCCAATGGGGTTCCCAATCAGAATGACAAGGGTTAGTGGCCCAAACTCTAGAGCACTGAAGAGACAGATAACCATCCTGCAAAGATAGTTAATTACCATCTCTTTGGTAATTAAAATCTCAGCAACTGGACAGGGGTCAGGGGTAAAAACTCCCACACCATGGAGGGAGAGTGATCATCAAGAGTGAGGCAGAGCCATGAGCCTCGAGTCCCCAGAATAGCAGGAAGAGCAAGGATCCAAGCAGGAAGTAGGCTGTAACTTGGAGGCTGTGGTCCCGGGCTTTGCTCGGGGCACCTGCTGGCCTGGATCTGATGAGTGGATAGCATGAGTAGAATGTTAGGCTCTGGGCCAGGTCTGTAACGGTGACATAAATCTAGGTGGGCAACTCCTGGTGGAGAAGGTGTGGTTATGGATGTACCTTCGCTCCCCATCACGACTGGCAGAGAACAGGACCAAGACGGACACCCCAAGAGGGGGAATCAGTGGTCTAACTATGAGAAAATGGGGACCCAGAGGCAGGAGAAATAAGACAAAGTCAGCACTACTAGCCTGGGCTTTCTTGTCACCTGTGCGCATCTGACTTCTGGTCTCTACTCAGACCCTGGTGACTCTGTGAGCACTGTGTGTTGTGATCCCCCTAGACAAGAATGATCTCTCTATTCTGGTCCTCTAAGAAGAATAGCACTTGCTTTCAAGGCCAACCTGAGACTCCACACACATTATCTGCTGACCTTCCTTGCTTTGCCTTTTCTTTGGGGGAGCTCCGTCGAATACCGGGACTGACTTAGAAACGGTGCAGGTGGGAGAAGAGGCGGTGGCCCTACAGTGGGTGCCAAACACTCTGAGTCGTCTCGCTCATCATAGAGCATCCTTTCCTTTGCTCCCCATAAACCCAAAGCACGTGTTGGCTGAAGTGATGTGAGTCAGTCCTTCCCAACTTTGTATTTGTTTTGCAGTCTGTAAGTTGTCTCTATGCTACGCTTTTTACATCTCACGTTAAAAGTTAACTTTAGCCTAATGTTGCCTAAATAAAAAATATTGGGGAGAGGAGGGTATCATTGTAAGAAAACATAAGGTAATTTGCCTTGGATCTGAATCTCTGAAATGACCTAAGTTTGATCTTTGTACCTCAGGCACATAGTAGGAACTCTAAAATGCTTCCTAATAAGTAGATGGATAAAAGAATTCTTTTTTTTTTTAAAGATTCTATTTATTTTGACAGAGAGAAACACAGCGAGAGAGGGAACACAAGCAGGGGGAGTGAGAGAGGGAGAAGCAGGCTTCCCACCGATCAGGGAGCCCGATGTGGGACTCGATCCCGGGTCTCCGGGATCATGTCCTGAGCCGAAGGCAGTCGCCTAACCGACTGAGTCACCCAGGCGCCCCTGGATAAAAGAATTCTGATTAATATTCTGAGTTTGCAACAGGTTGTCTCATGTCTAAGCGTTCTGTTGAACAATGAAGAATCAGTGTATTAGGGAAATGCATTTACATAATGAGGTTTAAAAAATGCTTAGTACATCTTTGAGCAGAAAGCACCTTTTTCTTAGATGCTGTGATGCCCATGCTTCAACTGAGTCTAAAAGGACAGGTGGCGGGTGGGGGACGGGGGGAGGTGGTGGCTGGGAGAAAGATTCAAGTCCTTGATCTAGGATGGAATCAGGAGAAAGGGAGTCCTTGGGTAAAGCACATCCAATACATATAAATGTATATTTTTAATTTCCCAAATTACATAGACAGTGTATCTGCATGTCTCACACCAGTTTATGTAAAGTTCACGCCCCACACCACAAAGGGCAGCTGATGCTGAGCACATCCACTAACTTCACAGTGACAAAAATGAAAAGTGACAGCAGCTTCCTGAGAGCTTTGTGAACTGACACATTAAAACCTGCCTATTGGCAACAACGGAAGGGGGGGGGTGGCAGTAAGCAATCAGAGTGTGATGTTTTGTGAGCAACAGTTTTAGCAGGCTGCTTCCTAAAAGCAGAATGTGCTAAAAATGCCCATGCCTGAGGTTTACCTCAAAGAGCCAAACCTGAGGTCATGGAGAATAACTTCCGGAGAAGTTAGGGACTTCTGCAGTATCAGCAATTTAACCTTGTAGCCTCAGAACTCGCCGTGGACATTTGGGGTTCAATAAAATGATGACATAAAGAAAAACACGCATACTATTTTTAATGAACTATGGTCAGCCTGGGGTGTGGATCTGTCAGTCAACAGGTCAGCAATGATATTGGCTCCCACTCTCCAGAGGAAGGATTTTAGACTTTTATGAGATGCAGAGACTCTATCTGGAGTGTAATGAATTCAGATGGGAATTAACCCAGGCTGTGAGTTGAAATCAGCTGCTTAAGTTCAGCTGGACTCTCTTTTGCTGATTCCCATAATTATGGTCCTAATGGTTTCTGTTTTCTTTTCACTTCCTAAAACACAGATCCATTGGCATATTCTGTTACATTCAGAGGGGAAGACTTTTGAGTTAGCCGGTATCATCACCCTCTGTGTGTGCTGCTGAGATTTTAGGAGTTACACAGAAATGAACTATTCATGATGTCTCCCAAAGTCTTTAATTTAGTGTGGTTTTCCAGCAGCAACAGTTTAGAATCATTTTTGTGTTCCAGAAGGGTAATGAGGTACCCTAATGAATGACTCTGATGTGTCCCATGAAATTACTAAATCATTGACAATGGAGATATTTGTGCCTAAGAATATATAATGTGTTAATTAATCTAGTCAATAAATATCTAGTCATTAAGAGAAGCATAATGAAATCCCCATGCTTCAAATCCCTAGACACATCTGTGCAAAACCAGAATATATAAACATCATCTTAAATGCTCATCAGTAAAACCAAACACACACATATGTGAAAGCAAGGTGAATAGAATTATAACTGATCACAAACATCAACAACAAAAAGTCTATAGAAACTGTTTGTAGATGTAAAGTCAATATGCCAAAGAATAGCCCAATTTCCCTGATCCAGGCAGTTCCAGGTGGATTCATCTTGCTTGACCTTCACTGGGAAAATTTCAGCTAATACCATTTTCATCATCTTTTTTTTCCTAGAAGCCATTGGTCATGCTTGTTAGTCAGTGACATCAGTCTTGGCCAGAACTACTGGCATGGAAATCCCTCTCTTACACAATACACAGCTAATACTCACAAGCTTTGAAGCATAACCCGAAGAAGACCGTTGGTCTCCCATTCTCTAAATACCCATCAACCTGACGGCTTCTTGCTTCTCTCTCCAAAACACTGAGAACGGATCAGGACATTCCCAAATGCAAGTGTTCACTAAGACTTAGAGCTTACGATCCCCTGGTAGTGTTACAAAAAAGAAAGAGGCCCAAGTAAGTTTCTAGGCTAACAGAACCTTGTCTTTTGGAGGCAGTCCACATTTGGATCACTTATAGTTGGAACTGGGCAGCCAGCTGTGGATAGAAGAGGCTGAGAAATTCACTCTAACTCTGCTTTGTTGAGGGGAGGTATTGTCATCTAGTATCTCAAGCTAGGATCCTTTTTGCACAAAATAGAACTCCATGCTATCATGTTAGGTCAAGCAGCCATTTCATTGACAGACCCTCTCCCAGGATGAAACAGTGAGGGTCAAGAATTGAGGCCGCTTGTCTGTCTCTAAATGAATCCCACAGATCTTGACTTCTCTACTCTTCTATTTGCAGACTGAGAAGCTTCTCTGCTTCCCCAAAGCTTCCCCCAAATCTACATGACTTCAGTCCATATTTCCTCCACTACTTAATTCTGGCCCCCTCAAATTGGGTCCACAAGCCATCTACAGAAAGATTTTTACCATTCTGTAAAAGAAAAGGGAAAGTACAGAAATTGAGACTAAAATGTTTAGAAACTTTCATAGCAATTCGACCTTGGCCCACATTCCAATCTGGGGCATGAGGGGTGGACCTGCCTTTTTGAGTAAGATAGAGACCAGTGTGGATGTTACTAAATTGGGGTTGTGTGTTACTTGAGACACACATTGTAATCTGAAGGACGACGTTACATGTGACAGTTGAAAGTTATTTTATCAGCTGTAGCCCCAAAAGATATTAAATCCAAAATTCATTTCACTCACTGAAAGCAAATTTATATTTAATTGTAACTTTATAGTTTCAAGTTTGGGAAACTGGCTACTCAACCAAATTGAAGGTAAAATCTAAAACTATATTATCATCTCCTTCATTTTGGGTAAAAGTTAATATTTTGAGCTTGTGGAAATTGCTTTAAAATATATTCTCCCATTTCCATCAACCTACTTCTGTGAGGTTGATTTCTCTCTGATGAGTACTATTAAAATAAAACACAGAAACAGTTTAGATACATGTGATCCTTTGAAAATACTGTCGTCATCAATGCAACCTAGATTAGACTAGTTAACAAGCAAGAAGTAGGCTCATTGGTTACATTAAAAACTTTAAATATTGATATACATGGTGTTTGCTAAAACAGGTATGCACAAAGGAGAATTACTATTAAAATCATAACTTTTTGTTTAGCTGTGATTATGAAGCACCTAGAAGTTACAGTGTAATAATGGCTCCATATAATTGCATATATTTGTATTTCTAATGAATAATGTGCACGATTCTTAAAATTCTTTTCCCCCATAGGCTATGTTTGTCCTATTTATATTTATTAAAAAGTAATTTTATGTTGCCTGAGCCTAATAATAAGAATTTGGGTCTTATGGTCTCATGGTATATCTTTCCTTCAACTCAGTTTTTTGGTAATTCACTTTTACTGTATTTTACAATATTATTGGCCCATAGTGCTTTGAAAACTAAGGAAAACAATATGACCCTTCCTCCTAAGTAGGCTGAAGGGCATTGCTGAAACTCAGTTTCTCAGGGCACCATTAAAGATCCTGAGGAAGGAACCAGTTAACCCACTTGGAACAAAATGTTCATCACTAGCTCAAAAAGTTGTGGAAAATTGGCATTCTTATAAACGAACAATGAAAATATAGAAAGGGAAATCAGAAAGTCGATTCCATTTACTATAGCACCAAAATCCATAAGATACCTAAGAATAAACCTAACCAAAGTAGTTAAGGATCTGTACTCGAGGAACTATAGAACACTCATGAAAGAAATTGAAGAAGACACAAGAAGATGGAAGAGCATCCCATGCTCATGGATCAGAAGAATAAACATTGTTAGAATGTCTATACTTCCCAGAGCAATCTATACTTTCAATGCTACCCTGATCAAAATTCCACCAACATTTTTCAATGTGCTGAAACAAATAATCTTAAAATTTATATGGAACCAGTAAAGGCTCTGAATTGCTAAGGAAATGTTGAAAAAGAAAAACAAAGCTGGGGGCATCACATTACCTGATTTCAAGCTTTTATTACAAATCTGTGATCACCAAGACAGCATGGTACTGGCACAAGAACAGACACATAGACCAATGGACAGAGTAGAGAGTCCAGATATGGACCCACCTCTATGGTCAAATAATCTTCGACAAAGCAGGAAAAATATCCAGTGGAAAAAAGACAGTCTCTTCAATAAATGGTGCTGGGAAAATTGGACAGCTATGTATAGAAGAATGATACTCGACCATTCTCTTATACCATACAGAAAGATAAACTCGAAATAGATGAAAGATGTCAATGTGAGACAGAAATCTTTCAAAATCCTGGAAGAGAACATAGGCAGTAACCTCTTTGACATTGGCCACAGCAACTTCTTTGAAGACACGTCTCCAAAGGCAAAGGAAACAAAAGCAAAAATGGACTTTTGGGACTTCATCAAAATAAAAAGCTTCTGCACAGCAAAGGAAACAGTCAACAAAACAAAGAGGCAACCCACGGAGTGGGAGATGATATTTGCAAATGACACTCCAGACAAAGGGCTGATATCCAAGAGCTATAAAGAATTCCTCAAATTCAACAACCAAAATAAAGATCATCACATCAAAAAAATGGGCAGGGGACATGAAGAGGCACTTCTCCATAGAAGACATACAAATGGCTAACAGACACATGAAAAAATATTCGTCATCACTAGCTATCAGGGAAATCAAATAAAAACCATATTGAGATACCACCTTACACCAGTCATAATGGCCAAAATTAACAGGACAGGAAACGACAAGTGTTGGAGAGGCTGCGGAGAAAAGGGAACCCTCTTACACTGTTGGTGGGAATGCAAGTTGATGCAGCCACTTTGGAAAACGGTGTGGAGATTCCTTCAAAAATTAAAAATGGAGCTACACTATGACCTTGCAATTGCACTACTGGGCATTTACCCCAAAGATACAGGTGTAGTGAAAAGAAGGGCCACATGTACCTTGATGTTCATCGCAGCAATGGCCACAATCGCCAAACTGTGGAAAGAGCCATGGTGCCCATCAACAGATGAATGGATAAGGAAGATATGGTCCCTATATACAATGGAATATTACACCTCCATTAGAAAGGATGAATACCTAATTTTTATAGCAAAATGGACCATGCTGAGTGAAATGAGCAAAGCAGAGAAAGTCAAGTATCACATGGTTTCACTTACTTGTGGATCACAAGAAGTAAGATGGAGGACAGTAGGAGGAGGAAAGAAAATGGAAAGTGGGGTAAATTGGAGAGGGAGATGCAACATGAGATTTTGGACTCAGAAACAAACCGAGGGTCTTGGAGGGGAGGGGGTGGGGGATGGGAGAGCCTGGTGGTGAGTACTTAGGGCACATATTGCGTGGAGCACTGAGTGTGGGGCATAAACAATAAATCTTGGAACATTGAAAAAATAAAAAATAATTTTTAAAAAAGTTGTGGTGCATGGTGCAGGCAGTGGCTGTCAAGTTCGCACCGGGCTATCTTTTCCAGAGGCAGCACCTGTGTAGAGGTCAAGTCTATAGCCTATCCATGGCCTGTTTCACTAACTTCACCCTCTCATTATTTTTAATTTAATGTGGTGAAACAAAATGATCAATAGCCTCACCACCAATTTCAATACTGTGCTCCCTCTAGTCTGGCTTCCTTTGACTTGATTACCAGGAAGGATGTCTACAGCTCTACCAAAAAAGGGAGAAAGCAAGCAAATGTCAATGAGTGGAAGAAATAGTGTATGGAATCTCTGAAGGGGTTCAGAGAACTTAAAAAAAGTGTACATGTATTACCCCCCGCCCCTTGTCATCCATAAGGTGTGAGGGTAGGTCTCAATGAGAGGGGACAGTGTTCAAAAAGCGAGGCAATCATTTAGGAAACATTTACATATTTAATACCTATTATGGACCATTCTCTATGTTATGTTCCATGTTTTAAAACAAAAAGGGAAATCATAATGGTTTTGTTCCCTTCAGGGAGCTCAAAGTCCACTTAGAGAGAAAACAGCATGATATGGTAAGTGCCTCAGGTAGACACAGAGATGCAGTACCTAGATTTCCCTTCCAGGAAAGATTTGCTGCCCAATTGCAGGTGATGGGGACCCATCTGCTTCTAGCTGTCAGCTCCTAGAGGGTCAACTCAGCTGCAAAGAGCTGCCTTACCCAAAGTCACACCCTTCCTGGAGCACCCATATCCAGTAATTGAATCAGACAAGTTTATAAAATCCTGGCCATTTTTGGCCCAATACTGGACACTCTGTTGGGCCATGCCCTCTTCAGCGTTCCTGCTGGGTTGGCCAAGGCCTTATCAGATCAGATCAGAGATTGATGTCTTCTTCTACCCATCTCCTTCCTCCATCTTCATTCACAAATGTTGACCTGGAATAAATACGTTGTACCCCAAACTCTGTATCAGTGTCTGCTTCCAGAGAAGCAAACATGCACAATGTCACTGTAGTGTGACATATAAGGGGCAGGTAAGTCCAGAGCAAGGGGACTAACCCAAACATGAATCAGAGCAGCTCAGAAAAGACTCTCCATGATGGAACAATATTTCAGTTGAATCTAGAAAAATGAACATAAAATTAAGGGAGGGAGCAGAATGAGGTAACCACATTCCTCTGGGTACAGGAAATGGATTGTTCAAAAACAAGGAAACACGATTCTGGCCCAATGGGATCTTGTCATTTGGGTCTCAGCTGGACCATCCCCTCCTCTAGAAGTCTCCTCTGACCTTCTGATTTAGAGTAGTCATCCCTATCCCCGCCTACATCACGCTCACATCCCATGGAGACCTTAAGAAGCACATTGAAATTGTAGATGAGGAGTAGATCAGAAAGGGCTGAGAGGTCAGGACTTAGTGCTGAGGGCCACAGGAAGGCCTTGGGAGATTGGAAGTGCACTTCCTGGACCATCTGAGTTTTACCTTAGAAATGGCAGCTGCCTGATGTGGAGTGAGAGTGCTGAAAGGAGGATCAGTTGAGAGGCTTTTGCAGTGACACAGATTTATAAGATAGAGCCCAAAGGAAGGTGTGACAGACCATATAAAGCAAGAGTTCCCGAATGTTAAAGTGCATTTGAATCACCTGGGAATTGTGTTAAAATGCCCATTCTGATGCAGGAGTTCCAGGTTCAAGATTCTACATTTCTGGTCTACAAGGACATTGGTCTATAAGGACATTGAAGGGCTCTTTAGGAAGTTGCTAGCCAGCAGATGATGTGTACCAACCTCATATGGGGAGAGCTACAGATGTTCATGATTCTGTAAGGCATAGCCAGCCTCTCTGATACCAAATGACCAGGATAGATACACAGAGGTCTTCAGTGCATGGATGGCTGGAGACACACCAATCAAAGACATGGTTATCCACATCTCAAATGACCATAAACCTCTCCACGTATAATATTCTGGTATGTGGTTTATTTAACTATGGCTTCATGTTGCCTGCTATCAACCAGGAATTAGAGCATTTAACTATGAATGGATTGAGTCATCTTTTGGCTTCTGCTCGAGCCCCAGATTCAACAGTTTCAGCTGTTGTTAGTTAATCTAAACCATGGTTTTCACAGAGATAATAAAAACCACTGTTAGCCAAATTCTTCCCTTGGTTACTATTATGCAACATTATTATTAAAACCAATTATCGAGGACACCTTCAATTGGCAATTTTGGATGGGTGCATCTGAGCACTTCATTATCCCATTGAAATCAGCTATAAAACACACTTTTATTGTGGTCACACATGAGTACGTGCACACCCGCTTTAAGAAGCATTGCCCAGGGACGCCTGGGTGGCTCAGTTGGTTAAGCCACTGCCTTCGGCTCAGGTCATGATCCTGGAGACCCGGGATCGAGTCCCACATCGGGCTGCCTGCTCGGCGGGAAGCCTGCTTCTCCCTCTCTCACTCCCCCTGCTCGTGTTCCCTCTCTGGCTGTGTTTCTCTCTGTCAAATAAATAAAAAATCTTTAAAAAAAAAAAAAAAAAAAAAAAAAAAGAAGCATTGCCCAATTTCAGACTAGGCGGTCAGTATCTTTTCTTCCCCCCCCTTCGCCCCCCTTCACCTCGCTCTGCACCTACATCTGCTTGATGTTTGTCACAGAGGAGAATATGGAGCTCCTGCCATCTGACATTGAACCTCAACTCTTTTAAAATTTTTTTTTTACTTCAGTATCTTTAAATCTGGCTGGAAAAAACTTGGAAAGTTTTCAAACAGATAATAAATTTTAATCTGGTCTTATCTCCTCATGCATATTTATATATTGCTGCCAAATAAAGGGAACATTACCTTCCATATTGATTAGCTATCAGATTGCAGGGTGCTTTAAAAATTCTTAATTCTATACATATATGTGTGTGTTCATATGCACATCTCTTGCTGTAATAGAATTTGGATCCCCACACGTCAAAATATTTTAAACTTAAAATAAGATTTTTTAAACTAGAGACTTTGAAGGGAGGACCAGCATATTTACATGCAATTATGCAGTTATTGTTTGGGTTTTATTTTTTCATTGTCTCTTCGGGAAAAATGAAAAGTAGTGTCTTGCTATTTTTACTTCACATACAGCAACATACAATCTGTAAAGAATAAATACTTGCAAATACTGTGAAGTGCCCCTGGGACTGACAATTTCACACAGGGAGGAAGAACAGGAAATATTAATTATAAGGTTCTGATTCAATTCGGAAGACTCTAAGGACATCGTCTAAATTTAGAATGAATGTGCCATAGAGTGTTAGTAATCTGCCCCTCGCTGCTAGTCATTTCCGCTTGTATCCTGAACTTGGTTTAATTAAGACTGAACCTTGTGAACTGAACAACATATAACATTGTTGTTAAAAGAGCAAACTCGAAGGATCACGGGGTTTTAGGATGAAATTAGAAATTCTATAGAGTGCTGATAGCTATTTCTGAGGCAAAAATAATAGTACAGGCGAATTAATCGACATGAAACGGCATTGAAAGGTATACAGTATTATAAATGCAGAGGATTATTACTATTATTACTTCAAGGAATACTGCTAGAGGGAAACAAGCCTCTTGGTGGGAGAATTATAAATATCCAGGCTGGGAAAATAAAATAAATGCATACCTCTGGCACAGGAAACAATACAAATGGGAAAAGCAAACAGCAGCCAAGTGAAACCCGTTCACAGATCCGTTGCTGGAGTGTTTTTAGGAGCCCCAGTTGAATGTTGTAGGCCACTGGAGCTCGGCCATGCTGTAGCTGTCACCAGGGGATTTTCCATTCCCACAAAATATTTCCAGAAGCCCCACGAACAAAGACACAGAGTGCTGTCGTCCCCTAATTGCACAATCATCTGGGATTTTCATCCTGCGATGAGTGGGGGATTTAGCATGGGGTTAGTAAAGTTGACACTTCAGGGCCCCTCACCTGCACGGGCCCCTGAGAGGGCTGGGAACTGTAAAGTGCTGCAGGTGGCAAGGGGAAGGCAGATGGCACTGGGTTCGATTTCTGTGTGAGCATTTCCAATAAACTGTCTGAATAATCCCAGAAGAAAGGGTCCTGCCTTACGGGAGCTCCAGGCATCAGTTGTGATTTCTTTTCTCATTCTAAGTAAATATTTACACCTCTACCTATTTTTGTATTTGAAACAAAAATGAGGCATCTGACTTGATTTCTTTCCTTCGATTGCCACCTAACATGAACTTTTAGTAAAAGCGGACCTGTCTCGGCTCTTCCATAAACTCTAAAATGCCCGCAGGTCTAATTTATCTATCAGTCACCAGATCCTTATAGACCAAATACAGTCAGTAGACCATTTAGAATGGTCTAGATGTCTTGTTCAGAGCGCCTAGTACAAGGAGGCTCATCCCTCCAACACCGCCTCAGGGCTTGCCTCCCTGGTTACATGGTCAGTCCAGGTTTGCTTTCCTCCCCTCTCCTCTCTCTCCTCACACATCAAACAATCTACCTATTTGCCATGCCCTGCTATCAGTGTTTTTTTTTTTTTTTAAGATTTTATTTATTTGTTTGACAGAGAGAGAGAGAGAGATCACAAGTAGGCAGAGAAAGAGGGGGAAGCAGGCTCCCCGCTGAGCAGAGAGCCCAACATGGGGCTCAATCCCAGGACCCTGAGATCATGAGCTAAAGACAGAAAGAGGCTTAACCCTCTGAACCATCCAGGCGCCCCTTATAGATATTATTTTATGGCAACCCTAAAAGATAACTGTTACCATTACCCACATTTTAGAAAACCCAAGGGCAGCCACCCAGCTGGTAAGTGGTTTGGTCTTGATTTGAGATGGGAGGTCTGCCTCCCTGACCACTGGTGGCGCTGCCTCAGGGAATTGAACCTGTCCTCACCTCCCATTGGCTTCATTTCTCCGGTGCATCTCAGCTCTCACTCATCACTTGAAATTGCGTTTCTCAACCATGGATATTTTTTTTTTTTCCTCTCCAAGGGACGTTTGGCAATGCTGGAGACCTTTTATTTATTTATTTTTTAAAGTAAACTCTGCGCCCAACGTGGGGCTTGAATTCATACCCTTGAGATCAAGAGTCACGTGCTTGGCGGAATGAACCGGCCAGGTGCTCCTGATGGAGACATTTTAATAGTCCGAACTGGGGAGGTGTTAGTGCATCAAGTGGTAGAGAACATCGCACATTGCACGGGGTGGTCCCCTCAAGAAAGGATTACCCAGGGTCAAATATCAATAGCACTACCACTGAGAAAGCTTGCGCTCAATCAGTACCAAATAATGCACTCAAATGCATCATCCCATTTTAGTAACTCCTCATTCCTTTCTAAATCAAATTGATCAGCTTTGCACTTGAATAAGTGCCTTCCACAAGATGTTCCTTTTGATTTCCCACTTTCATTTTTTTCAGTTTTGCCACTACCATCTGTGACCCACAGTAGCCTGAACCGAGAGACAGAAACCTGGGCTTTGCTCCTGGCTCTGTCCTTCGTCAACTCTGTTACCACTAGTACATCACACAACTTCTCTAGGCCTCAGTCTCCTCACCTGTGAAATGGGCTACGTGATCCCTTAGACCTCTTCCAGCAAAGCCATTTTCTCTTGTGTCCCTCGGCAGGAAGAGGCACTCCCAGCAGGAAGGCTGACCTCTCTGCCCAGCACCTGACTGATGACCAAGTGTGTTTCTAGAGCAACCAGGAACAGAGAAGTACCCCGAGGGAGGAGATCAAAGCTGCAGAAAGGAGGGGAGGCAAGAGGTGGAGAGCCTTGAAGACGAAGAGAATGTAAACTAGAACAAGACAAAAAAATTCTCAGAGTAGGTCCTGAGCAAAGAAAGAACGAGTAAAATGGGAGTGATGGAGGCTCCTTCTCATCAGGGGTCAGACACCTGTATCGCTTGACATGTGTTGACATTGTAAGTGAAATTTGTGTAGCCTGCATTGCCTGGAACTGCCCAAGGTGACAAGGATAGGGAAGCCCGTTCCCCGATGGACTGGGACATGATGAGTGACAATGACAAGACATTGGTTTAGTGATCAGAGCAGTCATAGACAACTCCACCAGTCTGACTCAGTGGGCCCTACCCACTGTCCAGTTCTGTGCTGTCTCATCATTCCAGAGACCACCTAACGTGCCCCCAGCCCTGAACAGAAGCTCCATGTTGGCTCTGGCTACTTCACTGCCACTACACAAGGATGAAGACATTCTTCGCTTCAGTTCTCCAGTCCTACATCTTCCTCAGTACTTTCTTTTTTTGAGAGTCTAGATCATAACACTCTAAAACAGCTGGAGTTTTTGGCGTGCGCGCACGCGTGTGTGTGTGTGTGTGTGTGTGTGTGTGTGTGAGAGAGAGAGAGAGAGAGAGAGAGAGAGAGAGACAGAAACGATCTCAAATGTACAAAAAAATTGCAAAAACAGTACAAGAACGTTTTTTTCTCAACCGCTGATGAGTAACGTGTTAACATGATGCCCCATCACTCCTGAATGCTTTGGTGCATGACTTCTACAAAGACTTCTATATGACTTGCTAACCATCAAAACAAGGAAAGTAACATTATGCGCGTTTTATCCTCAGACCCATTTAAGTCTCACCTGCTGTGACAGTAATGTCCTTTGTAGCAAAACCAACCAGTCTGAAATCACAAGTTTCGTCAGTTATCATACCTCTTTCATGCCCTTTAATTGGAAAGAGCTTTTCAATCTTTTATAACCCGGACACTTTTTAATTACAGATCAGTGATTTTGTAGACTGTCCCTCAATGTAAAGTTGTCAGATGATTCTGCAAGATTAGTTTTCAATTATGCATCTTTGGCAGGAATGTCCCTGAAGGGATGCCGTGTTTCTTTTACTGTGTCCTATCAGGAGGCCCAGGAGCACAGTTTGTCCCATCACTGATGATGCTTCCTCTGATCAGCTGATCAAGGTAGTATCTGCTGACTTCTCCATTGTAAAATAATCCTTTTCCTCTTTTTATTTAGCAAATATTTTGTAGAGAGGCACATTGAAGTCTGATAAATGTTCCATTCCTCATCAAACTTTCAACCTATTTATTTGCTTATCGGTATCAACATGAAGTAATGGATGCTGATTCTATTCAATGGTTCATAATCCATTACAATCGTGATTTGTTTTGCTGTTCATATTGTTACACATTTGGTCACTGGGAGCTCCCCAAGCTAGTTTCTGTTCCTTGGACCTGTCCCCAGTACTCAACAACCACATCATTACTCGCTGGCACTATACAATATTCCAGGATTACTTGCATTTTCTCTGCCCCAACTGGGTCTGCTGCAGGGGCTCTTTTTGACTGGAGAAGGCATTTAGTTACCAAGATCTAGGTGTGTGATGGGTTTATTTTGCTTGTTGCTACTGGGGTGTCACCGCTCCCAGACTCTTTCCATGGATAGAGCTAGAGAATATATGCTCACCACACATATATTTACATCCATATCTGTTGATTGATCTATCAAAAACTACGACTTCACATCAGTATCTCCAATGCCAACCTATCATCATAAGATTCATTCTGGTTCTGTCCCTTTTCAGATTTGTAACTCCCTTCTCTGACAGCAAGAAATCTTGTTTCCATCATCTTTAAAATATTTACTTCTTTGCTCCATATCCCTGCACATATCCAATGCCCTGCTCCTGCTGGATTTGTTCCCTCCTGCTGTACAGATGCCCTCTTTATCCCACTCAGACTCTGAAACCATGTATATGGCTGCCCGGCTCTCCTGCCCACATGCGCACACATATGCACACCCCACCTCCACTCACGCAGACGTCCCCCTTATCTGTCCCATGCTCCAATCACCCCACAGCAGGCTACTGCCAATGCTGCTGGCCTTTGTGGATGCTTCTCTCAGTCTGGGCTCCAACACCCAGCGCTGGCTCGTCCTGCCCCAGCCATGCACACACAGACAAAATATCCTCACCCTTCTCAGGCTCTGACATTCCACACCACCCACCTCCCATAGGCATGCCTTCCTTACTTCATGGAAAGTCTAATGGCATCTGCCTGCTCGGACACAGTCCTCATTTTCCAGTGGCTCTGATGGTCTACACCCAACTATCAATGCCATCACCTTCCCTTTGGATGCCCTCCTCACTCCACGTGGGCTCTCATGCCACTCCAGGCTTCCTCCTACCCCATGGATGCTTATCTCGCTCTGTCCATAAAGTGGCATTTGCACTGAGTTCTTTGGGAAGGGAAGGGATTTGAAGGGAAAGGACAGAAAAGCAGGGGTTGGGAGGAGAAGAAGAGAGTCACTGCTCTTTTCATTATTTAAAAAAAAAAAAGATTTTGTATACATTCCTGGGTCAGTCAATGTTCGATGTAAAAAGGTGTTTTATCAGGAGGTATTTACTTGAAGTAATTGGATGCTTGCATGTTCACGGGAGGAAGAAGAGGCAGGTTCCAAGTGGAGCCCTTGGGAATGATTCCTGAAAAAAAACCACAGGACTAAGGCTGCTGTTGAAACTATGCTAACTGGAGTCAGGGCTGTAGCCTCTTCCACAACAGCTTCCAAACACCTTGACACCAAGAAAGGACACCTAAAGATGATACCCACACGTCGGAAAGTTGAAGAAAGAGAGCTGCTGCTACCACCACTGTTTTTTGACGCCCAGGGAGCTATAAAGTAAGTTCCAGAAGTTGCTGCAGAAAAACTACAGTCTAACCAGCGGCAACAATCCAAAGCCAGTTCCATGGTTCTCACTTCTGTTTTCCAAGTCACACAATGGTTTCTATGTTTTACAGTAAACCTAGCGAAATATATGCATTCGAAAGCTCAAAATATGCAAATCTTTTTATGGATTTTCTGAATACACACAATATTTGGTTTCTTAAGTCAACGTCTAAGCTTTTCTTTCAAAAACCCAACAGAAAATACCACCTATGGAGGAACTCCAGGTCCCGACACGGCCACCACGGTGTAGCCTGGCCCGTTCCTATGCGGTTCCTCCTCCTGGCGTCCTGACCCAGCCACCCAGTCACTCAGTCAGCTGCTTTCAGATCAGCTTCTTTATTTACGATCAGTTTTCCTTCCATCACCCTTAGTCTTCTTCCCTTTTTTTTTTTTTTTTTACATTTTTCAATTTATCCTCACCCCAACACACACACACACACACACACACACACACACACACACAGAGATGAACAAGATTTTGCTTTATTGGTTCTTCTCCACTTTTAGGAGTCACCGTTCCATGAAAACATGGGTCCATTTGCACTGAACAGGCAGAAACCAGCTTTGTGGTCACAGGAGTTGTTATCCAGAACATTTAGTCCCGGGATGCCTAGGGTGGGGATGCCACCAGAGCACATCCCTCTCCCCCAACAGCCTCTAACATTCTGTGCACAACTGCTTTCGGTGTGTTTCCTCTTCCCATAGCCAGGACCTGCATCTCTTTGTCAGAGGGCTGCCCTCGGGCAGTGGGAACCCACTTGGCTTGCAGGCACGGAGTGTGGAAAGCAAGCAGTGCCTGGAAAAATCCAAGGTCTCCTCATGAGCACCTTAAACACAGAGGAATAAATAAATGCCCCAGCTCCCTCAGTCCCTGACTCTGCGGTATCACACCAGGGCAATCCTGAAAGCCCTTGACATAGCTACCCTTTCATTTGACTTTGCTTGGTGTCCCATCCTAGCTTCCGACCTCTTTCCTGTACCAAGTCGACTTTCTTGCTGCCCTGGCTGTGTTTTCTTGGCAACATTTCCTAATACATCACTTTCACATGAATCTTCCAGGGCTGATTCTGGGGAACCTGACTTAAGACAGATGGAGAAACTGAATCCATTCTTCAGATCCATCCCAAACAGGCATTTCTTAAACATAAATACTCCTGCTAATGCCTCTTCTTCTATCAGCATAGGCTTATTTTAATAGTTACCATTTCTACTTGGAGGACATTTTCCTCATCCATTAAAACCATTATCAACATTTGCAAAACAATAAGAAAGGCTAATAAGATTCTCAATTTGCACATGATCTTAAAAAAAAAAAAGAAAAAGAAAAAGAAAGAAAAAAAGAACCTTGTTTTCTATCTAGGTGATACAGATGAAAAAAACCATTAACTTCGCTGGAAATAAAATGAGACAAAGTCAAGTCAAAAAGGAATGCCATTTCTTACTAAGCCAATTAACAAAGATTTTGAAAATTATCTTATTCAATCTTGGTGAGGTGAGATACTTTCAGACACTGCTGTTGGGAGTGTAAATTGGTACCACCCTCTGGAAAAGCAATTCGTCAAAGTATGTCAAGAGTCTTAGAAATGTTTCAGCCCTTTGGCTCCGTTTACACACCTTTAGGAATGTATCCTAAGGAAAATGATTTGAAATTTCATGTGAAGATTTATGCACAAAGATGTTTATCATCCTGCACTGGAAATAACTTAAGTGTTCCAGAGAGCGCAGTGATTGAATAAATGAAGGAATAGTTATTTGAAGGAAGAATTTTATGCAGCTGTTATAGATATAAGGAATGTTTAAGAATATAACAGGTTTTTAAAAACAGATTAATAAGCTGTATAAACCATCTAGAAATAGTATTTCAACAACTCAAAAATTTATCCTTAGGAAAAAAAGATGGGAAGAAAATACAGCAAAATCTAAAATGAAAATAGGACATATTTCCATCTGTTTTTAGGGAAATGCAAACTCTGGATGATTATTTTTCTTTCTTTTCTTTGAAGATTTATTTATTTTTTTTATTTTAGACAGAAAATGCGGAGTGCAGGGGGTGATGGATGGAGAGGGAGAGGGAGAAGGAGAGAATCAGGGGTTCAATCTCATGACCCTGACATCATGACCTGAGCCCAAATCAAGAGTCTGCCGCTTAAGGGACTGAGCCACCCAGGCTCCCTGTTTTCTTTCTTTCTTTCCTGTCAATATTTTCTGTAATCGGCCTGAATTAGTTTTCTTTTTAAAAATAGATGCTTTAAATCATCACAAGGTTTTCAGCCTCTGAACATCTCCAGAACACACATGCTTGAGCCATGCTTGGTTTCCTATTTTTTCTTTATCTTCATAATGCTACTTTTAAAGTTTACTTCAAGAGGAAGCCTTTTGTAAACAGTTCACGGAAAGGCAGGTGATACTCTATATTAAGTTCTAAGGAAACATCTTAGATGTAACTCTGGGTACACAGCTCTCTTTGTAGAAGAGGCTCTCTTTTGCTCTTCCTTCATTATAAATTAATACGGAAAGAAAGCTTGTGGAATTTTAAGACTATTATTCCATTTTTAGTGCCTATCCCATCACAAAAATCATAGGAGGTATTATGTAAGTCATGCATCCCTTGGTAATGGCTTCTCAGCCTTCATATCTGCCAAGAAGAAAATGACAGAGACAAGGAGCCAGGAAACACAAAACTTGAGTTTTAAAAGGTGGTACTGAAACAACAAACATGAATAATAAAATAAAAAAATAATATGTGCAAGATAAAATCAGAACTGTGTTCCATTATGAAGTTTATCAAAATTTCCTTTTTTTAAGGTTTTATTTATTTATTCGAGAGAGAGAGAGAGAGAGAGAGAGAGAGAGAGAGAGAATGACACAAGCTCCCTGTTGAGCAAGGATCCAGATTCCGGATGCGGGACTCAATCCCAGGACCCTAGGATCATGACCTGAGCTGAAAGCAGATGCTTAACCATCTGAGCCACCCAAGAGCCCCTGTCAAAAATTCTTATAGACTATGAGCCTTGTAAGGAAATCTATGGTTTTTCCTATTTAGTATTTACTAATCATAAACTAATTTGTATCTCTATATAATAGAAAACAGACTTTTCTGGATTATAATTCCCATGCCCTTCTAAACCGCCTCAGGAAAGGGTCCAATAGTATACGGCAAACTTTAAAAAAAGAGATTGTAATGAAAACTATCATCTTTTCCAATTTTATATTCTTTGGAAATGTACTGATTCTCTTGGTAGACAAACACAACTAACTTTAAAGTCTTCAGACACGGTAATAGATATAATGTGTCATCAACAATTGAAGCCAGAGGACAGAGACTGAAGAAATGGCAATCGGATATACTCAGGTAGTGAGTCCCTGAAGAGGGAGACATGCTTAAAGAAAGCTGATCAAGGAAAAGGATGAGATAAACCCAGGAAATTGAGCTGCGGTGGGTGGCCAGGAAGTCAGCAGCTGGTGTTTAAGGGAGGCCAAGAGAGAGAAGAGGAAAGAAAGTACTGAAGAGGGACTTGAGAGATTGAGGGGGCCCAGGGAGAGAAGTGTGTTCAAAAGGTCCTGGGAAGTAATCCAAGGAACCATGCACCAGTTTAATAAGGCCCCAGTGGTTGCTAAGAGCACGGATTTGGCCCAGAGTTGAGGGCTGGGCTTGAAACCCTATAGAAAAGAACAAATAATCCCAGTAAAGGCCAGAGCTAAGACTCAATTGTCTGACCCAGAGGAGAGAGAGAAGAGTGGGGGGGGCGGGGAGAGATGAGAGAAAGACAGAGGCAGAGAGGTTCCTTGTGAATCTAATCTCCATCGGTCCAAGTGGGCAGGCTGGATCCATGTGCTCTGCTTTTTCTCTAAGAGCCTTTGGTGGCCAAAATTTCTTTGGCCTCCTTTGGTTTGGGGACGTCTTTGAACAATAGGAGATGCAAAATGAACAGGAGTTGTGATTATGAAGTTTTCTGGAACTCTCAAGCCCAACTCACTGGAACTCAGATGGTTAAGCATCTGCTTTCAGCTCAGGTCATGATCCTAGGGTCCTGGGATTGAGTCCTGCATCCGGAATCTGGATCCTTGCTCAACAGGGAGCTTGCGTCATTCCCTGTCTCTCTCTCTCTCTGTCTCTCATGAATAAATAAATAAAACCTTAAAAAAAAGAAATTTTGATAAACTTCATAATGGAACTGGAACTCACAAAGTAATGAGCAGCTTTCTTGCACAACACCAGGGGAAGGGCCTAGAAGTTGTATAAATTATTACCTGGGCACCTGGGTGGCTCAGTGGGTTAAGGCCTCTGCCTTCAGCTCAGGTCATGATCTCAGGGTCCTGGGATCGAGGCCTGCGTCGGGCTCTCTGCTCAGCAGGGAGCCTGTTTCCTCTGATCTCTCTGCCTGCCTCTCTGCCTACTTGTGACCTCTCTGTCAAATAAATAAAAATAAAATCTTTTTTTAAAAAAATCACTGGCACAGCTTGCAGTGTGTGAGCAGGGACAAGGGGCCCTGAGCAAACTCGGCGTGTGACAATGTTCCACGTGGCATCCGCTGCCTTTCCCAGGCAGCTCCAGGGGCCTTATCTAAAGGAAGCCTTTTTTCCTGATGAAAACACTGAAGCCAAGACTTTGGATTCTTCCGGGTATAATGAGAAAAGTCAACTGCTCTCTGCCTTCTAAGTAATTCCTGTTGGAGAGTGCCTCATCGACCGAGCCTGGAGCCCTCCATCCCAGGAGGGCAGCAGCACATAGAGCTGTGGGCAGAGAGTTACCCACCTTAACTCTCACCTGACTCCACTGCCAGCACATTTAAAGGATAACTTACTGTTGGTGCTCTCCTTCCTCGACCAGGTCCCTCAGTCATCTCTCCGCATCAATAAAGGGGATTAAGAACATTTGTCCCAGGGACAGCACTTGGGCGGAAGTTCATGCAAGCCTCTGCAGCTAAGGTGTGACTTCTTGGAGCTTGAGGCTGAGCACTCTCCTTGGTGGCTGGCATGTGGTGCGGAGCCACAGGGAGTTGAAAAGATCTAGGTCCGACGTAGGAGATGGGTCAGTAGAGTGGGAAAACACAGAAGTTGAGATTCCTCTACTTTTTACCCAGAACTCCTGCTTGTAGCTTCCTGGTATGATTATCTATTAGAGGGGCAAATGCTGAGGGGTGCCTTGCTGAGAAGACCACCTGAGCGTGGGGACTTTGCAGATGAGTCAAGGAAGGGAGAGGGCTGTATGGATATCTTCTCTCAGAATCTAGGCTTGGCTTCTTCTATGAATTTCAAGGCAAAAGTTCACTGTCAGTACCTTACTCTTCTCCTTCCTGTCTCCTTACTGTGTACCAGCCAGGTCACCCAAGACTCCTAGGCTGGCCAGGGACCTCTTCACACATTGTCCCCTCATTTGTCATTCAAACATGTATTGAGCAGCTAATATAATCCAGCACTTTAGCCAGTCACTAGATATGTGGAGCTGAATAAGAAGCAGACCAGGCCATTGGGAGCCCAGAGGCTTCTACAGAGATAAACAAGTGCATCAGGCTAGAAATCCTAGAATAAAGGTAATAGGCATGCTATGGGACCACAAGTAAGGGGAACCAAAGTTTGCACATCCAAGAAACGGAGCCTAAGGTTGGGCAGTAAAATGTCCAGCTGGGTCTTTTCAAAAACGATGACATTTCAGTCAGGGAAGAAATGGACCTGGGACACAGCATGAGCAAAAGTCTGGGGTTAGTAGTGTACAGGACACTCTGGGAAGGCAGAAGGCAGCCGGGAAGGTTAAAGCACTGTGACCTGAGGCCAGGAAGAGGGGCAGAGTAGCCAGGAAAAAGCCTAACTGGAAGGTCTGAGCGTTCGGAAAGCCATATAAAGAAGTTTCGGCTTTCTAAACAGTGGTGCATTCCTGAACGTATAGTGCAGAAGAACAGTGTTTTTTTTTTTTTTTAGAAAGAGCACTGTGATAGTAGGATGGAAAATGAGTAGTAGGAGGAAAAATCTGATTAAGCGGTTAATTCAATAGGCAGGAATGATGAGAATCTCAAACAGAGAAGTGGCAGGGAGAAGGGGCTGTTTGGAAAGACAGTTCAGGAAGGGTTAAGAGCTGGGGTCAATCATGAAATGTGAGTGTTGAGAGGGATTGAAAGGTAAGGAAGGTAATGGAGGTTTCCGGCACTGGCAGTGGCTAGAATGTTTCATACAGCGATTGAGACTGAGGCTTGGGGGAAATGCACACAGGAATGATGAGCTCAGATGGAGAGCTGTTGAGCTGCAGGTGCCTATGAGATGGTCAGAAGGACTGAGGTCCAAAGCTGAGGGGCGGGCCAAGGCTGTAGACATGGATTAGAGAATCATCATTGAGTACACTGAAAGGGATGCAAGAAAAGAATAGAGAAAGGCAAGCTGGGAATGCCTTTAAGTTTACTTTAGGCAATGCCTTGTATTTCAGAATTACTTCTCTCTATCTCTCCAATGAATTAAAACTTTCAGTCCTTCCATGCTATGATCTCAACATCCATCCACATGGAAAGTGAATGTCTATGTTATTTATTTTTTATTTATTTATTTTTTATTTTTTGTCCCAGTTATTTTTAACTAAAGGGTAAATGACTGATTGCTAACTTGTTGAGGAGAACTTGACTTTGAGGTCAAATCTAAAATCCCATGGATGAGAGTGAATAAAGGTAGAGAAAAAAGAAGAATATAATGTGCATACTACTTGAACTAACATCACCACCATGTAATTGTATAATACCATTAGGAGGCAGTTGGAACTGATACTATTAGTTGTGTTTCATAGATGAGTAATCTGAGATTCCATATTACAATGACAGTCCAAGCTATAGAATAATTTAATAATTGTTCTGAGGTTCTATATGGTAGAATTGGGATTTGAACTCTGTTTTTCTAAATCCTAGCCCTGTGGTTTTCTCCTTTACATTTGTCTACTTTTCAGAAACAACAGCTAGAAAGGCCGGTGTTCTTGAATGCTGTTGGGAATTAGGAAGCTCCTTTCTTATTGTGGGGAAAGAGGGAGGTCAGTGGAAAGTTTGTGATGGCAAAGATGCCCAAGAAACCACAGGGAGCAGGGGCGCCTGGGTGGCTCAGTTGCTTAAGCAACTGCCTTCGGCTCAGGTCATGATCCCGGAGACCCGGGATCGAGCCCCACATCGAGCCCCGCATCGAGCCCCGCATCGAGCCCCGCATCGAGCCCCGCATCGAGCCCCGCATCGAGCCCCGCATCGAGCCCCGCATCGAGCCCCGCATCAGGCTCCTTGCTCCGGCGGGAAGCCTGCTTCTCCCTCTCTCACTCCCCCTGCTTGTGTTCCCTCTCTGGCTGTGTTTCTCTCTGTCAAATAAATAAAATCTTTAAAAAAAAAAAGAAAGAAAGAAAAAGAAACCACAGGGGGCATTTATCTAGATTTTCTTTCTCATAAAATTTCAAAAGTGGATGCTTATTTGCCCAAAGGCACACATTTCTATTTTTGGGTTGTGACACCAATGGGGCTCCTTAGGTCACGATACCCAAATGCCCACTCTGTAGCTTTCTTTCTAAGATCTGCTCTGCCTTTCAATTCTCAAAAGCACTGCAATGTATCTATGCATATTTTCAACCAAAACCATTCAAATAACAATGCTAAAACAAAAATTAGTACTTTTAGAGTTACGTGTGTTATAAATATTCCATGGTTTTCAATCCCAGGGTAAGGAGACTAATCTTAATAGTTTTTCATTCTAATGTACTATTATTTACTCAACTTGATTTGAAAAAGAGAAAGAGAAAGACCTTGACCTTTTGCAGTTTTTTAAAAGTGTATTTTATAGCCTGCATAATAAGGCAGTGGTTGTTTCGGTTATATTTTGCCCTGTAATCGATGTTGGAGATAGCTTCGCCAGAGACTCGCAATGGGAATTTTATTTGATTTACATTTTTACATTTACAATGCAATTTTCTCTGGCATGTTATTTTTCTTGTAACTTGCACTAAAACATGATGTAAAATAAGTAGATTACACTGCTAAAGAACAGAAAAAAAACATTAAAAATGAACTATAATCAGAATAATTAGAAATTTTTTAAAGACTGTATCTATATACACATTTGATTACATTTAGAACCTGGCAAAGTTAAAAAGATGTAAAATACTAATAATTCTGAAATGGCTTTATGAACTGGGAAGACATAATAGTAGAAAATGTACTTTGAAAATGTATATCCGTTTCACCATAACTTCATTGGCATTATACATTCAACAGATATTTATTAAACACTTAGTAAGTTACAATCACTGAGCTGAGTGCTCAGGATAAAAGCAATCAATCACACAGAGAGTAGTTTTATCCTTCATGAAACTTTTATAACCTAGTAGGTGGGGAATATGTGTGTGTTTATTCAGATATATATGTTATATATGTCTATACATGCTTATACTTACATGCATAAATACATATATACATGTTACATAATTATACATACATTCTACCAATTTTCTGATTTAATGGGGAGATACCATTATTATAATTTCAGCTGACATTTGTTTTCTAGAGAGCTTGAATATTCTTTCATAATTCTTGCCAGTTATGTTTCCTCTTTAAAAACTGGCTATTCATATGTGATACTTTTGGCTTAGTGCTTTTCTCATCTAATTTGAATGCTATATTTATATAATCATATCATATTTACTGAAAATTTTTCTCAGCTTTGTATACATATATATGAAGCCGCTAGCTAGATGAACATAGAGAAGTTAATACATAATCAGCCCTATCAATCTTTTCCTTTTTGATCTGTGTTTTTTTTTTTTTAAGATTTTATTTATTTGACAGAGAGAAACACAGCCAGAGGGAGAACACAAGCAGGGGGAGTGAGAGAGGGAGAAGCAAAGCAGGCTTCCTGCCGAGCAGAGAGCCCGACGTGGGACTCGATCCCAGGTCTCCGGGATCATGACCTGAGCCGAAGGCAGTTGTTTAACCAACTGAGCCACCCAGGCGCCCCCTGATCTGTGTTCTTATTTCCAAACTTAGAAAGTTCTCACCCACCGCTCCTACTTTGGCTTTTTCTAAAAACCTGAATCCAGTAGGGAAGAAGGATGGGAAATATTTTTAAGACCCCGCGTCTATGTAAACTGATTTATATGTATATGCTACTTAATATGTATAATTTCATAGACAATAAAAATGGGATAATAACGTACCTACTATCTTATAACCTGGGGTTATTTTACCTTTCTTAAAATAATACATTTCCATGTCAATAACTGCATAGCTAATCATGTTGTTGACTATATATAATACTCTTCAATTAAAGTGGTTTACTTACTTACTTACTTACTTACTTACTTACTTACTTATTTATTTATTTCAAATTGACGGTTAAGGTTAAGACGGTCATTTTTGTAAATGTCTTTTCTCTTTTTCTCAGATTCTTTTCTTAAAATATGCTTTCATAAACAGAATTTGGGGGTCAAAATCTTTTTTGTTGTTGTTAAAAGGTAAAGATTGGGGGGCGCCTGGGTGGCTCAGTTGGTTAAGTGACTGCCTTCAGCTCAGGTCATGATCCTGGAGACCCAGGATCGAGCCCCACATCAGGCTCCCTGCTCGGCAGGAGGCCTGCTTCTCCCTCTCTCACTCCCCTTGCTTGTGTTCCCTCTCTGGCTGTATTTCTCTCTGTCAAATAAATAAATAAAATCTTTAAAAAAAAAAAAAAAGGTAAAGATTGAAAGACAGAGAGGACTCTGAGAATTTGAGGTCCTGGACTCTAAGATGGAACAGGTTGGCAGGTAGTGGCTGGACCTGAGTCAGATGACAGTCACGGAGTTCAAGAGACCCAGGTAAAGCAGTGAATGGGCCAGCTAGGTATATGTTGAATTCACCCAAGAGGATTCAATCATTTACTCATTTATGTAAATATAGACGGGCTTACCATGAAGTAGGATTATTTTAAAGAAATAATACAGGCAAAAGTAACTGTCTCTATGGAGCTTATATTTTTATTCTAATGGGAGAAACAGACAACTAGCAAATAAATAAGACAAAATTTTGAGTTATCACGTCAGATGGAAGAAGAGCTTTGAAAAAAAATAAAGTACAAAAAAAGAGATAGGGAATGCTAAATTGGGAGACTTCTAATTTAAAAATGGATGTCAGAGGTCTCACTGAGTAAGTAACTGAAAGCCAAGTAGAAATCTGGATGAAGGGTGATTCAGGAAAAGGGAATAGCATTAACAAAGGCCTTGAGGAGTATATCTGGTGAATTGGAAAAGTAGCAAGAAGACCAGTCAAAGAGAGTTTGGTACCAGTGAAGGAGGGTGAGACACTTGGAGGATGAGAGAGAGAGTAATGAGAGTGGGTGAAGCCAGAAGGAGTGAGCCTCCGAGAAGGATATTTTACATAAAATGGGAAAGCAGTGGTCTGAAAGCAGTCATGGCAAAGTGAAAGAATGCTATGATTCCCTCTCCATCCTGAAGTTCACAGGGTGTGCAAAAGAACTAAAATACAGGGGCATCTTCAGAGGAAAACCAGATTTCACTTAGGGCTGAAAGAAAAGAAGAGTCTTCTGTGACAACACTGAGAATGAAGGAGACTTTCTGAAAAGAAAAAGAAAAAAAAAGAAAAAGAAAGAAAGACAGAGAGAGAGAGAAAGAACGAGAGAGAGAAAGAAAGAGAGAAAAAAAGAAAGAAAGACAGGGGTCATTACCGATGTCACCAAATGCCTATGCTAGCCTGTTTGCTGATGGTGGGAAAATGGGGTGCGGGAGGGTTAAGAACAATGAGGGAATGATAGTTTGAAAGTCATCATGGGATGGTGGGAAAAGGGAAATGAAGAATGAAAAGGAACTCAGCAGAGAGCTAGCCAATTAAGTAGGATAAAAACCTACTTCAGTGGTTTCTGACGGGAAAAAATGCTAAGAGGAAAAGTTTAAACAGCATTTTATGAAAGAGTGGTCAGCTGTGGCAAATGAGGTTCAGAGGGTGAGTAATTCAAGTGTTGAGAATTGTCCATTGCACTTGGCAGGATATAAGTTGCTAGTAGTCTTGACAAAATTGTTTTAGTGGCATGTTAGGAGTGAAAGTCTGAGAAGGTAAGAAGAGGGAAAGACAAACTTAACAGTGAATTAGAACAAGTTCCTTCAGATGTTCAGCTTTAATGGAGGGCATTTCTATGATCAGGTAGAGATGGAGAAAGACAAATGCCAGGGAATATTAGGAACATCTTTTAAGATTAGAGACGTTGGGGTTTGAAAGAACCCAAGAAAAGCATCCCCTTCATTTCTGCCCAAATTCTGAATCTATGAGAGATAAGAAACAGGCAAAGATCAAAATATTACTTCATTACTGACAAAACTGTTGGACTAGGTGGATTTAAGTCAATTAGCCAAGAATGCTTGATAATATTTTACAGAGAATTAAGCAGACTTACCTGCCCATATCCTGACAGCCCTGAACAATTGTAGACCCTGCCTACTGGGGAACTTACAATTTTATAGAAAAGAATAAAATATGGGCTTTCTTTAGGCTGGTGGAGCCCAAGGACAAGAGAGCAGAAGAAGGAACTGAGCTTATCTATTCACTGATCAGATCCATTCTCTTCCTTCCCTGGTAGATGAATGATGTTTTCTTCCTAACCCAGAGATATTCCATCATGTCTGCTTGTTGATAGAAATGACCCAACAGAAAGGAGCAAACCGATGATTCAAGAGAGAAGAGGAAGACCAGACTTCTTGAGTAGGTTACAGTAGATAAGATCAAGTATGCAAGCATTTGATGGGAATGAGGAAACTTATCCCATTTACTGAGAAAGAAGGCAGATGATACATTGGTGTTAGATTTTTCTCTTCTGATTGTTCTTATTCCTCAATGATATAAAGAGGGAGATCATCAGTTATGAGTGAGAAGGGGAGAATAAGACTGAAGACAGAAGGTAAGAAATAATCTTCTCAAAGAGTAGGAAAGGAAATTGACTAGAGACAGGAAGAAAATTGGCTGAACAGTGCAGATTTGCTTCAGCTTTGTAAATTCAGGTTGTAAATTTCAGGTTATAAATTTAGAGGGACACTATGCAGCATGGTAATAGATTTTTCCCCCCTGGCCATCCTCTGTTCAGATGCAGGAAAAGAGGACACAGAAAGTTTCGTTTAACCAGAGCTGTGGTTTTGCCAGGTGCTTCATATAGAGAGAGGGAAAGCATGATTAGACTATATGCAAGGGAGTGATGGAGAATGGAAGTTGGTCTACTTAAAGAGGATAGAAATAAGAAAAGAAGTATGACATAAAGGAAAGAGAGGTATGGGAAATTAACTAAAGTTCCCAGTGGGATCAAAGAAATGTGATTAGAGCATCAGTTAAATATATTGGAAAACTTGGAGTAACTGTTAAAGAATTAAATGATTGAAATGAAGCTTTGGGGACATTAAAGGTAATGGTGAGGTCTAGAGTTTAGCTATGAGAGTAGCTAAATGGATGGATGGTGGAAGGTATCATTTCAAGTAAAGAGGTTGGTTGCTTAATGGATCATCTACCTAATTGTTGAAGTCAACAAGAATTATAATAGCAATAGTGAGAGAGATAAACTATTAGCCAAGTCCTAAAATCTTCAGTGAGCTGTATGACTGGAAGATCATGGAATGAGATTGCGAGAAGGAAGAGAAGGTAATTTTGTCTCATGGCATATGCTTCAAAATATTTGGGGTTTGAATGAAGATTGAAAAGAAAACAACTGGGAAAACAATGAGAATAAGGAGGGTACCGATCGTGATTTTTCAGGTCCATAGTATGGGCACTGGGAAAACAATGAGAATAAGGAGGGTACCAATCGTGATTTTTCAGGTCCATAGTATGGGCACTGTGAAATAAAAGTGGGTACAACTTGAGAGGGCTTCAAGGAAAATAGTTAGAATCTACTGTCCTTGACTTCTCTTAAGACCATAAGATAAAAGGCAGAATCAGGTTTTAGATGGATCATTAAGTGTGAGTGTTTGGTGGAGAGACTGAGAATGTGGAAGATTATGCCAGAGACAGAACATAAATGGTAGAGAGCAGAGTGGAAGGATTTAGATCATTAGGAGAAGCAGATCCTTATATATGGAGGCATTTCCATGTGTTCTTCAATGACGTAGGTTCTTGGACTTCTGGGAGAGATTGAGGTAAATTAACCACACTGGCATTAGTCCCAATGGTTTCTTAGGGAAATATGGGTCACCTATTCCATTTACAGATATTTTTCTTGGTTGAGATAGGAGAGAAGTAGGCAGTGTCTGATGATGAGAGTGGTGGTCTCACCATGGGTCCATACAAATCTGGAAAGTTCCTTAACTCCAGCTGAGGGTAGTATTACAGTACACTGAGCTACCCACTTTGTTCATTTCTTTCCAGAATTTTCTTTGATAATCTGGTATGTTTATTCTATTGCATGTCTTCCCCAAAATCCATCTGGTTTTTTGATGTCAATTCTTAAGATTGAGTTGGAGATTAGTAGAAAAATAACCAGAAATTCTACCAAAAATTAATTCTGTCCCTCTTCTGAATTTCTCAGAATGCTTTACTTTAATCTCTCTTGTGACATTTTATCATAATTATTTTATGGATGTCTCATATTTCTCATTTATATAATGTTCTATTACACTATAGTGCCCAACACTGTACCTTGCATGTGTGGGTCTTAAATAAATATATATAGGTACATGAAGTTAAAAAAACAATGAACAAAGATACCTGGTGGCTGTTGGTTATGTGTCCAACTCTTGATTTTGGCTCAGGTCATGATCTCAGGGTCCTGGGTTGAGCCTCACGTGGGTTCTGCGCTTAGTGGGCAGTCTGCTTAAGATCCTCTCCCTCTCCCTCTGTCCCTCCCCTAGGTTACACATGCATGCACACGCTTTCTCTCTCTCTCTCTCTCTCTCTCTCTCTCTCTCTCTGATAAACACGTAAATCTTAAAAAAAAAAAAAGTAATGAACAAGCTGGGAATCAGAAAGCCTGCATTAGAGAATCATTCTGCCTCTCACTATGTATGTATCCTTGAGCAAGTTATTTAACTTCTCAAATTTGCATCTGTAGGGTAGGAATAATAACATTCCTATCTACCTACAGGCTCCCTAAAATGCAAAAAGTGTGAGAACTAGATACAGTATTTGAAAACGCTTTGAGAACTGATTCTAAACAAGCTATTTCAAAACTGACATTTAAAAATATATTATCATTCATTACAAGACAATTTGACAATTTGCAGGAAGCTCTCCATTATATGTCTATTTTTTTGGCTCAGACAATAATTAGACTCTCTCATTCTGCTACTGTTAGCATAGAAGTACTACTGAAGGAAGCAGCCATGAACAGACTATAGCTTTCAACTCCAAACACAACAAAAACTTTCTGTGGCTTTATACCATACCTGAAATCCCAACACTTACTAATTTATTCCCTGGAGTTAAACACAGTCTTTGTTCTTTGAATTCTGTTTTGAAGAAAACAGAGGAATAGCACAGTACATGTGGTTTAGATTTGAAACCCAGTTTTGTGATTTAGTGGCTCTATGACTTTCAAAGACTTTCTTAATTTGTAAAATAGATATAAAGATAATATCTTCCTCCTAAAGTCATCATAATGACAAAATAAGATTATATATAGATATGTATGCAAGCATTTGGGTACAGTATCTGGCCAATGCCAATTTGTCAATAAACTTTAGGTATTTTTTAAGTTATCATAAAATCTCTAATAACGTAGTGATGGTGACGGAAGAAATAAAAAACAAAGATGCAGTACAGAGAGTCAACAAATCCAAAGATTTTTCTTGGAAAAAGATTAATAAGATAACCAAACCTATGGGGAAACTGATCAAGAAAAACTAGAGGAAGAACACACAATAAATGCTAGAAATTAAAGAGGGATATAACTACAGATACAGCATAGATTAAAATTTAATAAGAGAATATTGCTAATACTTAACACCAATACATTTGAAAACTTAGCCAAAATAGATATATTTCTGGAAAAAAAATTATAAATTACCCAACTTGAGAAGAAACAGAGAGTTAAAATATTCCTTTAACTATTAAAGAAATTGAATCAATAGTTTCAAATCTTCTGATAACTGGTCCAGATAATTTTATAAATGAGTTATACCAAAGTTTTGGGGGCAGAGATAATACCTATCTTATTCAACATAGAGAATAGATAAAGGTCATACTCCCCCAACTCATTTTGCAAGATAACTATAACTTTGACATCAGAACCAGCAAGAGGAAGATGAGAAAATAAAATTGTAGAATAATCTCATTAATAAACACAGGATCAGTAATCTCACTTGAGTCAAAAAGTAGGAAACCAAGTCTATTGAAACAGAAAACTGTGGGGCACCTGGGTGGCTCAGTTGGTTAAGCGACTGCCTTCGCTCAGGTCATGATCCCAGAGACCCGGGATCGAGTCCCACCTCAGGCTCCCTGCTCGGCGGGAAGCCTGCTTCTCCTTCTCTCCCTCCCCCTGCTTGTGTTCCCTCTCTGGCTGTGTTTCTCTCTGTCAAATAAATAAAATCTTTATAAAAAAGAAAAAAGAAAGAAAGAAACAGAAAAATGTGTACAAAATATATGTTTATGCACAGGTAAAGGATTGGAATGGTGTGTCTATTGATATAATTTAACAAATTAATATATTTAAAGAAGAAAAATCATATGTTCATCTTAATAGATGCAGATGAAACAATGAATAAAATTGACAACCTTAGCAAAACAGGAATTAAAGGAAGCTTCCTTAACTTGATACAGTGTCTGTAATGGAAACATATAGAAAGCATTGTGTTAATGGTAAAAATTTAAAATATTTCATGTTAAGTTCAGGAATAAAGTGAAGGTACCTACTATTTCCACTTTTAATCAAGAATGTACTAGAGATCTAGCTGGAATGGTAAGCAAGAGAAAAGAAGATATAATTGCATAGAAAGAAAGTGTATTAGTCTACTCAGGATGCTATAACAAAATATCATGAACTGGGTGGCTTAAACAACAGACCGAGGTGCTGGCCAATTCATTTCCTGTGAGATCTCACCTCCTTGAAAAAGCCACCTTCATGCTGTGCCCTCATATGGCAGAGAGAGAGAGAGAGCTCTTGATCTCCCCTTCTAACGGTACTAATGGTACCATGAGGTACCCTGCCCTCATGACCTCATCTAAACCCAATTACCTCCCACAGACCCCTATGCAAAAAAATATCACACTGAGAATTAAGGCTTCAACATATGAATTGGGGGAGGGGGGTAGGGGTGGGGACAACAATTCAGTTTATAACAAGAAAATACAAAAATATCTGCGAATGACAGATCCATTTTGGTGGGTCTACAGACAAATACTGTTGATAACTATGATTAGCAAAATGGCTAAAATGGAATTAATCAGTCACATTTTATTCCAGCAGACAAAAATCAAAAATAAATATTTTGAAATACAGAACTTACAACAATAATAAATAAACAAACATAGAATCCCTAGAGATAAATCTTAGAAAGTACGGGCAAGAATTCATAGAGCAAACCAGAAAACTTTGAACAGTAACATTAAAGAAGATCTAATTAAATGGAGAGAAGGACAAATGGACCAGATATGCAGAACAGAGAGGCCAGGATATAGAAGAATTTACATTTATGACAAAGTGGCACTATAAATCAATGGGGAAAGAATATATTATTTTAGAATAAATAAAAAAATAAAGGTGGCTCCCTGCATAACAGTTACAAAGGTGAGCTACAGATAGACTACAAATCTAACCGTGAAAATTACACTATAAAACTCTTAAAAAGAAACACAGGAAAATAACTTTGTGACTTACTGTATTGGCTTTTTACCACTGCTATAACATATTATTGCAAACTTAGTGGTCTAAAAATTCAAATTTACTGACAGAAGTTCTAAAAATTAAGGTGCCGGCAGGACTGGGTTCCTTCTAAAGGCTCTAAAAAAAGATCCTGTATCTTGCCTTTTTCAGCTTCTAGAGACCATGTGAATTCCTTGGCTTGTGGCCCCTTCTTTCATCCTCAAAGCCAATGGCATAGCATCTTCAAATATCTCTCTCTCTCTCCCTGACCTCTTCTTCTGTCACTACATCTCCTTCATTAACTCTCACTCTCCTGCTTTCCTCTCTTTATAAGGACACTTGTGATGACATTGGGCCCACCCACATTATCTAGCATCTTCTTCCCATCTCACGATGTTTAACTTAATCACATCTGCAAAGTCTCTTTTCCACATAAGGTAATATATTCATACCTTCTGAGAATTAAGGTATAGACATCTTTGGGGACCATTATTCTATCACACGTAAGAATGGGAAAAGACTTTGTGGCAATATTTCAAAAAGTCATATCATAAGGAAAAAGATTTATTTGATTGCATTGAAAAAAACAACTTCTGGAAGAAATTGAAGAAGACACAAAGAAATGGAAACATATTTCATGCTCATGGATTAGAAGAATGAATATTGTTAAAATGCCCATACCACCCATAGTAATCTAAAGATTCAGCGCAATCTCTATCGAAATTCCAATGGCATTTTTCATAAAAATGAATAAGCCATCCTAAAACTTTTATGGAACCACAAAAGACCCCCAAATAGTCATGTTAAGTATACACATACTCTGTGACACACCATTTTTGCCTCTGAGTGAGTAGCACTCCCAAAGAAATTCATCTACACACACCTGCATGAGGTTGTTCATGGAACTATTATTTGTGTATACGTAAGATGGGCAGAATGAGTTGAAGCTAATCTGGGTATGCATAACTTGGGCAGTAAACAGGCACAGTAAGGTAGCTTCATGCATTGGAGTTCTATGCAACAGTTTGCAAGAGCTGTCTAGATATGCCTGTAAGCACTTTAATGTGTCTGAAAAACAGGACTAAGAACAAAAGGTAATAAATGCTATTATGCAATAACAGTTACAGAAACTAGAATACATGCAAAAGCATATGGTCTAAAAACATATACATACAAAAAATCCACCACAAAAAAAATTAGAATGTTTGCCGACAATGGGGGAAATGGGCAAGGAGGGAGGGAGAAAGCAAGGGAGGGAGGAAGCCAGGGAGGGACAGAGGAATGAAGAAGGGAGCATGTTCAAGGATTCACACACTCAATATTGTAATACATACGCTCTCTCCAAATTGAGTTATAGATTCGATAAAATTCTAATATAAGTTCCTACAGGGTTTCTAGTGAAACATGACAAGCTGATTCTAAAATTTATGTTGAAGAACAAAAGGCTAAGAATAGTCATTCTGCTCCTAGGTTAGAATAATAAGGCAAGGAGATGTCAAATATCAAGACTTACTGCAAAGCTTTAATAGTAAGAACATGATCCTGGCACATATAACAAACAGACCCATGAAATATAATAGAGAACTCAGAGGAGAATAGAATATACAACCCCATGTACTCAGAAAAATGAACTATGACAGAGGTGGGAGGTTACATAGACTATTTACCTAGTAATTAGTAAAGTGTTGAGGCTCTTGGTTATTGATGTTTTAAAAAATAGATTTCCTTCCTATGACACATATAAAAACCAATTATAAATGTGTTAGAGGCTTAAGTTCAAAAACAAAACTTGAAAAACTTTAGGGCACATATTGTGTGGAGCACTGGGTGTGATGCATAAACAATGGATCTTGGAACACTGAAAAAATAAAATAAATTTTTTAAAAAAGAAAAATTTAGGATACAAAATAGAGTATAAGATCTTGTTGTGGGACATGATTCCTCAAACAAGGTGAAAAAGGTAACTATAACCAAATATATTGGTAATTTTGACTGTATTAAAATTGTTTTTCAAAGGCTTTATAAAGAAATTTTTAAAAAAATCATCACATATAAAACCAACAAGGTGTTAGTAGCTGGAGTATAGGTTTTCTGTTTCTCTGTCTGTTTGTTTATTTGTTTTTAAATATTCTGTATCAATAAGAACAAAAAAAAAAAATCCCAGGGGAAAATTAGCCAAAAGACATAATTTCATAAAAAGCAGTATGAATGGCCAATAAACATATGAAAAAGTGTTCGGGCTTATTAGTATTCAAAGCAGCACAATAAGATCCTAATAGTGTACTATTTCATATACATCAGATTGGCACATATTCTAAAGTATGGTAGCATCAAATGCTGGTGGGGATGTGGGACAGCCTGACCTTTCATGTATTGCTGATGGGAATGTATATTTGGACAAGCCCTTTGAAAAGCAATTTGATACGAGGCAGTGAAATTGATAGTGGGCATACCCCATGACACTGCCCCTTCATACATATTGCGTGCGCTAGAGAAACTTTTATGTGTGTACCCCAGGAGTCAGATAAGAGAATGTTCACAGAAGCACTACTCATGTCAGCAAAGAAACCAGACGGAGCACGATGTTCGTGAATAGTAGAATGGGTAAAGGATTGGGAGGCAGTCATCACGTAAAATGCTCTACATGTTTAACCACATTCATGCTACACAGATGGGAATGAAGAATCTGAAAAGATTATTTTCTTTAAAGATTTTATTTATTTATTTGAGAGAAAGAGCTCAAGTGAGAGAGCAGAAGCAGAAAGACCAAGAGAGAGGGAGAAGCAGGTCCCTCATCGAGCAGGGAGCCCAATGTGGGACACGATCCCAGGACCCTGGGATTATGACCTGAGCCAAAGGCAGCCGCTTAACCAACTAAGCTACTCAGGCATGCCCAAAATATTATTGAGTGGAAAAAGCAAGGTGCAGATAACCACATTATTTATGTAAATTCTTAAAACACATAAATGTAACAATGCCTGTTCAGGGATACTTGATTATGTAACAAAAGTACAACAAAATGATAGGGATTATCAAAAGAAAGAATGCATAAGAATTCAACTGGGGAGGGCGCCTGGGTGGCTCAGTTGGTCGGGTCATGATCCCGGACACCTGGGATCGAGTCCCACATCGGGCTCCCTGCTCGGCAGGAAGCCTGCTTCTCCCTCTCTCACTTCCCCTGCTTGTGTTCCTCCTCTGGCTGTGTTTCTCTCTGTCAAATAAATAAAATCTTAAAAAAAAAGAAAAAAAAGAATTCAACTGGAACATGTCAAGAGTATAGAGAGATTTCTATTTTTGTTGTTGAAAGTACAGAGAAATGTCTATTTTTTTCTTTTATTTCTTAAGCTGCATGCTAGTACATGGGTATTGACTGTTTTGCTATGTATTAGATACATATATAGACACACAGAATGTATATATAAATATATGTTATGGGGGCGCCTGGGTGGCTCAGTTGGTTGGGCAACTGCCTTTGGCTCAGGTCATGATCCCAGAGACCCCGGATCGAGTCCCATATCGGGCTCCCTGCTCGGCGGGAAGCCTGCTTCTCCCTCTCTCACTCCCCCTGCTTGTGTTCCCTCTCTCGCTGTGTTTCTCTCTGTCAAATAAATAAAATCTTTAAATATATATATATATTATGGTCATTCACTTACTTATATCCATTATATTCACTGTTAATATGTATGTCCTTTTTCACAGTAAAACCACAAAGAAAGAAAGAAAAAAGTGAAGGCTCCAGCTGGCCTAGAAAAAGTTTCCAATATAAGCTATGACAGTTGATGCTCAAATTCTATATCTTCCCCAGGCCAGGAAGTCACCTTATCTTGCGGCTTTTATGCTAAATTCCAAAAAGCCTGTGGCTGGGAATATGCACACTTATAGGGGTCCACAAAGACACACGCAACCATCTAGATTTCCTTCTGGACCTGAAAGAGGGGAAGGCTTGGGTATGGGAGGGGAAACTTGGCAGAGTCTAGGGGGTTTTCATGCAGGAGGGAGCTGTTTGAAGATCCATGGGGAATGCTGGCCTGTGGGGAAGGCATGCGTGGGGTTGACCTTCTGACCAATATCAGGCGTATCAAATGCACTCACCACTCTGAGATTCCTTTTTCCCTCTGACGTTGCTAAAAATGGAATCAGCTGCAAACAGTATGTGACTGTGTGTGGCAATTTGGGTAAAGCTTGTCAAGTGTAACATTTTGCTGGAAACATGGTATGGTCTGGGATCAAAATATTATTTTTAAGATGAAATGGAGTAGCCTTCTGGCAAGCCAGTGAAACCTCAGAAGACTCCCCGACCCATTCAAAACATTTCTTTCTCCCAGATACCTCTCCAAACCCTGGCAGGAACTAGGCAGGCCCTTCCAGTAGCTTGTCATGCTAGAGGTAAAAACACGTCACTCGATCAGTGGAGAGAGTCCCAGCAGACTCCCTCTTCGTCAGTCCCAAAGCAGAGCCCACTGAAATTCAGGAGAATTGGGTAAATGGTTAGAGTGATTACAGCTTGAAAAGTCACCATGTTCTTTCTATAACTTTTTTCCTGTGAATTGAGACCACATGGCAGAACACGTTATATTTAGAACTTCTACAAAAACAGTTTGTGACATGATTTGTCTGCCTCCGGTTCATAGTAAGTCTACCTCTGCTAACAAATACACTTAACTTTAGATGTTTTAAATTATAGGAAGAGGAAAAAACAGAAGTTCTGGGGATCAGATGTAATAAATTTGTATTAACTCTAAGAATAGAGAAGCTATTAAAGAAAGAAGAGCTCCTTGGGTTTTCTCCTAATCATTCAGGTATTTCACTGGATGTAATAAAATCATACCGCACTGTATTTTATTTTGTTGCAATGAATGCTGACCTTAAGGGCGATGGTGTGCCTTGGTAATGGATTTAGCTTGAGTAGAGACTACATTTAACACCAACTTGGTAAACGGTTAGCATGGCTCAAATCTCAAGTTGTCTTAATGATCCAGTCATTTGGGCTGCTGTAACAAAATACCATAGACCGAGCAGCTTATAAGCCACATAAATCTAGTTCTCACAGTTCTGAAGGCTGGAAGTCCAAGGTCAGGGTGCCAGCATGGCCGACTGAAGGCCCTTTTCTGGGTGGCACACTTCTCATTTACTGTACGTATCCTCACACGGTGGAAGAGAGGCAAGCTAGCTTTCTAGAGGCTTTTCAATGAGAACGACTGTCCCCCACATGAGGGCTCCACTCCAACCGAATCACCTCCCCAGATGCCCCACCTTCTGACACCATCGCCTTGAGCATTAGGGTTCCAACATGAACTTTAGAGGGACACAAATACTCAGACTATCGCCTTTGGGTTACTCCCTGGGATGCATGATACAAATTCGGGAATATTTGAAAAGTAAGAAAAAAGGGTGTTAAATGGTCACCAGATACCCAAATGGCGGTTGTGAGGCTAACTGGGACATCTGAGCCTAGGTGAGCCCAATGATGTGGACATTTCCCAGAACTCAGAGCTGGAAAGCACCCAACCAGCCCTGGCTGTTCACAAAGCTATCATAAATCACCCCACTGCGCTATCGTGCATAACCAGCTACTCCCGCTTCTGTAAAAGAATAAGCTTGCTGCTGTCGCTTTGCTGTTGGATGGAGACATGTCCACCTGGATGTGTTCTGTTCCTTGGGAGACATACCCACCAGGGTTTGTTTCATTTCTTTGGAAACATGCCCACAAGGGCAGGTCTCTTCTCTTTAAAAACCCAGACCGCCCCAGGGTCAGGGCCCTCGCAGGGCCCAGACTCTAGCAAGTGGCCAGCTATAATAAACCTCTCATTGTTTAACCCTTAATGGCGTCGGCAGTGATTCACTGAGCATGCCCTGTAACGGGAAAGAAAAGGTAGGAGGAAAAGAATACCTACATTCATATGCCCCATGTATAACTGAGGTATAGTAGGGGTGGAGGAGGAGAAAGAAGAAAAGGAAGAAAGACAGAAGGAAAGGGAAGACCAAGACAAAGTGAATAAAGGGGAGTATGAAGAGGAAAAAAAGCAGCTGAAACAGGACACAGAGAAAAGGAGGTGAAACACCTGTTTAACATCATGAACTGAGCAAGTTCCTGCAAGGCCCCCGGGAGGCTCCCAGCAACACTGCCTCCGCCCCTTGGTAGATGCAGCAAATGAAAGGTTTCACCGTGAAGTATTTTTGCTTTTTTTCCGCCCTACGAGAAAGCACTCTATTAGATTACCAAGTAGTTCGAGTTTGGGGCCTGCCTGTGCTCGTCTAATTACCTGCTGGTTCCCAGCAAGTGAGGTGAAGGTGCCCTGTAACCAGAGCCCATATGCTCCTGCTTAACTGTCTGACCTGTTCAGCGATGCTCAGACCGACACAAAATAGATGGCTCACAAGCGAGGTTCACCAAAACAGAATTTAATCTAGGAGGTATGATTTTTTTTTCCCACTGAGCTTTGTTAATTTAACCTAAACACATGCATGTGTACACACACACACACACACACACACACACACACAGTCCTTGAAATTAAGGCTTGTCAAGTAATTAAGCTGAGGCACACCGTGCATCCTTGTGCCTTTCCACACCGAGGGCATACCGTAGGTGGTTTCCGGCCCATAGTGCTGTCCTCTCAATGATCTCTGTAAAGGACCACCCCTCCACATCATCCCTGGCTAGCTGGCTTTGGTGTCCCATCGCTTCTTGTGTTGGCAGCCTTGAAAGCCAATGTCACTCTTTCTTCTGGTTCTGAGAACACTCAGATAGGGACTTTGTTATTTGTTCATTTGTCTGTGTGTTTTAAAGAGGAGCTCATTTCAAAAGCGCGCAGTGAAGAGGGGCTGGGCTATACCAGCTAAATCCTACTTTTGTATTTGATGAGATTTATGAAGGATTTGCATACTCGAAAAGGAAAATTGAGGAACACTCACTCTGCTTCATGTTATCATTTCATATCCTATCACTGCCCAGTTTGAACTTCTGGAATGTTCCTCTTAATTTTTAAAGTTTTGCCATCCCCATAGGGGTAACCTTAGCAATGTCACCAAAATGAAATGGCAGGAGATAGGTGATGTCCTTTACAAATGACATTGGAAAAGAGAAAAAAATTCATAGTTTCATGGCTATCTAACAAAAATCTAACATTTGCTTAATATTAAATTACTTATTATTAGATATTAGAACATTATTAGGGAGTTATTGAAAGGAGATCGCACGAGGTTAGATGGCAGAGTATAGCTCTATGTCTCTCATACATACATGATGCCAATCACTGTACTACACAGCTTTCCACATTACCTCTTTTAGTCTTCACCACAAACCCTAGAGGCAGAGATCATTATTCTCATTTTCCAAATGAATAACCTGAAGCTTAAAATGTGAAATGACTTGCCAAGGTCATTGGCTAATAAATGGAAGAGCAGGGATTCAAACCCAGGCTGATGGACTCTCAGATAAGGACTTCTCCTGTCCTCTGCCTAACCCATGTCCTGAATCAGACTGTCTGGGTTCACACCCTCGCTCAGCTGCAGTGTATGCATGTGTTATGTATGACCATGAGCTGCTCACTAAGCCTTTGTGTCATAAAATGCAAATAATAAGGGAGCATAGAGTTGTGAGAATTATGTGAAATGATACAACTTAAGTGTTTAGAATAGTGCACTTAACCATGTGTATAAGCTCTCATAAGGCAGCTATTATTAAAAATGTTTGTAACTAATAGGGGCGCCTGGGTGGCTCAGTCGTTAAGCATCTGCCTTTCGCTCAGGTCATGATCCCAAAGTCCCAGGATTGAGCCCCGCATCGGGCTGCCTGCTCGGCGGGAAGCCTGCTTCTCCCCCTCTCACCCTCCCTGCTAGTGTTCCCTCTCTCGCTGTGTTTCTCTCTGTCAAATAAATAAATAAAATCTTAAAAAAAAATAAAAATGTTTGTAATTAATAGATATAATCACCCTTCATTGTATGGTGTTTTTTCCTTTATCCTGGTTCTAACAAATCTATTGTACATGTGCCTTTTATTGAAAGCTTACTCAAATCTGTTTTGGAAGCAAAATGGGTATAAGTTACAAATGTATAAATTAATTTCAAAGGGCCTGCTGCAGAACACTTTCCCCGTCCCCTTGCAGTGGACCTGAGCAGAAACTGTCCAGCTGCACAAGGACACTATCTGGTGGCCCAGAAACACTGCCCTCACTACATCCCATCCCAGGAAGTTGGGCAACAAACGATTATCGAAAATAATATTTTAGTTGGAAGCCATTTGAGAATGGTTCTATTTTCACATATGGACACAGCCTGACCGAAACTGGGGAGACCTTTTCTTTTTGGTTTCTTTTCAAGGTCTTGAGAGGCGCTCTGAAAAATATCTCAGGCCATCTGGCCTATTTTTTCATAACTGTGACTCCTAAAAGTGAATGTGGTCCGAAAAGATATTTGGAATAAAGGAAACTAACAAGATTCTTATAACTTCGTGCAGTTTTTCTGAGCCTCAATCACTTATTCATTCATTGCTTTTCCTTTATTTCCCCAATCAGTGATTCCAAAGCACATGTTAGCTACAAAGAAGGGTGATGGTGGGGGAAACTCAATGAGCACCTTGTTAGGGACCATTTATTCAATCTCTGTCTATTTATCACTAGTGTAAACAAAATAGGAAATTTATGGGAACCTGTATGTGAAAAATCTGGGGGGAGATCTTAGCCTTAAGTGGGGCTTGATCTGGGGCCTCGAGTGAAGTCATAGGGATCCCTCTCTCTGCCTCTCAGCTCTGCTTCCCGCTGCGATGGCCCTGGACTCTGCAGGCCCCCAGTTTACCCCCTCACAGCTTCAAGCCTAGAGCAGGGTGGGCACACCTCTTTGCCAATGACTCCAGCAGTTTCAGGAGTCACTCTGATACAAGGTGCTTTCCTGCCTAGGACCTTACACCCATCCCTGACTGGTGGGAACTGAAGCATTTATCATGTGAAGCTTAAGATGGAGATTAGATTAAGACGGATAGATTAAGATGGAGAAGGATGGCACCCAGAGGAAAAACAAGATACTGTAACTGGAAAAAGGGAAATGCAAGAAAAATGAACCCTAATAGATGTCCATTATAATTAGATGGCAGAGAAAGCTCCCCAAATCCATTCTCCTCTAATTTTTTTTTTTACTTTAAATTTATTTTATTTTTTTCAGTTTTCCAAGATTCATTGCCCGTGCCCCACACCCAGGCCTCCATGCAACAGGAGAGCCTGGTGGTGGGTACTGAGGGCATTCTCCTCTAATTTTTAATTGTGCTCAAGGCCCCATTGAATAAAGAAACTAGTTCCAACTTCCCTGAAGCTAGGTTGGGGATAGGGCTAAGTTATGGGTTGTTAGTCAAAGGGTAGGTGGAAGTTTCCAGTCTTCCTTAAAAAACAGCAGGTGCTTGCTCTTTGCACCTTTCATCCTCATCCCTCCTCCTTTCTTGTCTGGCTATGTTCTGGACCAGAGACAGATGGCCATACCCCAGGGCCAGCTAGAAGAAGCCAAAAATACCAAGGCCAGAATTCAAGCAGAGATTGAATCAGATGTTCTTTCCACAAAGCTATCTTATCAAGGTCTGTACACAAAAGTTTACCCAGCAAAAGACATAAGACAAGTATACCAAGAGCCATCAGAGTGAAATCAGAGTAGGGTCATGGCTCAGTATTGACTTGTGAACTCTGGAGTGAGAAGCTCCCCTACCTACTAAGTGTGCAATCGTGGGCAAGTAAATCAACCTTTCTAAGATCCCACTGGCACACCTATAAAGTGAATAATGATATTGCATGAAACAAGCAATGTAAAGTGCCTAGCACAATCTCTGGTACAAAAAGAATAGGTGCGTCTACCTTCATCACCTCTTCCTCCCCCTCCTCGACCTCCAAGTTAGCATGTGAGAAGTACCAGAGGAAAAGCATTCAATGTTTTAGAGAGAGAAGTTACTTAGAGCTGAGTCTTAAGAATAATATTATTGGTTTTTAGATAGTCAAAAAGTTTTTCTAGGGATACATATTTCTAGGGATATATTTTTCCCTAAATAAATTTCTAAGGATACATTTTTCTAAAGATAAGATTTCTAGGGACTTGGGCCAAGAAATCTACATTTAAAACAGAATCTTTGTTGATTCTTCTTCAGGTGAACCATGGACCACATTTTGAGAGACACTTGGTTAGGAGATAACTTTGGAGTAATAGGTGGAAGGAGGGAAGTAAGGACAGAGAAGGTAAGGAAAAAATTACAGGCAGAAGCTGAATATCAGAAATCCGTAAATGCTATGCTACAAAATTGGAACTCAATAGTTCATGGAACCATTTTGGGTTTTTAAGTAGTTTTTAATCCAACCTTTGATTTAGGAAAGATAATCTGGTAACTCTACATTGGAAGGTTTGAAGGAAGATAACTGAATTAGATAGATCATAAATGGGGGCACCTGGGTGGCTCAGCCCGTAAGCATCGGCTTGGGTCATGATTCCAGAATCCCAGGATTGAGCCCCACATCAGGCTCCCTGCTCGGCGGGAAGCCTGCTTCTCCCTCTCTCCCTCTGCTTGTTTTCCCTCTCTGGCTGTGTTTCTCTCTGTCAAATAAATAAAATCTTAAAAAAAAAAAAGATAGATCATAAATGGCTGATGCAAGGCTAGGTAACAGAAGCAACTGAAAGAAATTGGAAAAGTTTTAAGAATGCTGTTTGAACCCTATTATACTGTTGGTGCAGCCACTTTGGAAAACAGTGTGGAGATTCCTTAAAAAATTAAAAATAGAGCTACCCTATGACCCTGCAATTGCACTACTGGGCATTTACCCCAAAGATACAGATGTAGTGAAAAGAAGGGCCACATGTACCCCAATGTTCATCGCAGCAATGGTCACAATCCCCAAACTGTGGAAAGAGCCAAGGTTCCCTTCAACAGATGAATGGATAAAGAAGATTTGATCCATATATACAATGGAATATTATGCCTCCATCAGAAAAGATGAATACTCAACCTTTGTAGCAACATGGAAGGCATTGGACAATATTATGCTGAGTGAAATAAGCCAAGCAGAGAAAGTCAAGTATCAAGTGGTTTCACTTACTTGTGGAGCATAAGGAGTAACATGGAAGACAGTGGGAAAAAGAAAGGAAATGTGAACTGGGGTAAATTAGAGAGGGGGATGGAGCATGAGGCTTTGGACTCTGAGAAAGGAACTGAGGGTTTTGGAAAGGAGGGAGTGGGGGATGGGGGAGCCTGGTGGTGGGTTTTGAAGGCACAAAGTGCATGGAACATTGGGTGTGGGGCATAAACAATCTTGGAATACTGAAAAAATAAATTATTATTTTAAAAAAAGAATGCTATTTGGAACATAAATGATGATAAACTTAGACTCGAATGCATTCTACCTAAGATGTCATCAGGACGTGGAAGCCGGTGAGAAGGTATATTTACAGCTGTGAAAGAAGTAAAAAAAAAAAAAATCTATGTCATCCCCCAAGTTTGAGAGCTTTTCTCTTTTAAAATGATCATCATAATAACAACAATAATGGAAGCAATAGCAACAATAATAATTGGGGCAAAAGTGACTGTGATTATTTTTGGTTAGCATGTTCAACTACACAAGGGTCATACGGTGGGTCTGAACTTGAACTGTCATCACTCAGTTAGCACGTACGTGAGCTGCCTTCAAGCAGTTGAAGAGCAGAACACAGCGGAATGTGCGTAACCCAATCCCACCAGTGGAGCCAACCCACAGAGCGCGTACACTTGCTTCTAGCTGAGACCACAAGCTCAAGCCTGTAACTCAATAATCTTGTCAAAGTAAATGGCCACAGGTGGTCCACACAGCTGGGAGAACAGCTGAGCCCGTCACTATTTTTGAGGCTGTCTTAATGAGTTACTCAAAGTTGGGTGTGTATGATCTCTCTACTCCAGTGGTTCTCACCTAGGAGCAATGTTGCCCCTCAGGGAACACATGGCAATATCTGAAAACCTTTTTTTATTGCCATGAGTAGAGGAAGTGTTGCTACTGACATTTACAGGGCAGAGGCTGGGGATGCTGCTAAACGTCTTACGATGCTCAGGAAAGTCCCCACATAAAAAATAATTACTCAGCCCAAAATGTCACTAGAGCCAAAGTGGAGAAACCATGCCCCATTAAAACACAGACATGGGCTCTGTGTCTTCCTGTAGTTTATTTTGTTTAGCAGAACACAATGGCCGTGTGATGACCAGGAACCAGAATGAAGAAGACTCATTCCAGCCCTGAACTTGGAAAAGGTATTAATGGTCCGGAACTTGGCAATAGAAAAATATATTTAATCTCTGCTCCGTGTGTGTGTGTGTGTGTGTGTGTGTGCGCACACACGCACATGTGGGTGAGAGAGAGAAGTCACTATGAAAAGTAATTTGCAAGTAGAGACAGCATCCAAATCTGAACAAAGAAAATCATTTAATGCTAAGCCCCAATAGCACATGCACAGCCATGCCAGGATAGTGAATGAGTAGAATAAATCTAATCCCATAACCTCCAATAAAATGCACACGAATTGTGAGCAAAAATGCAGAATCCCCCCTTCCCCTCAACAATAATGACAACAAAAAACAACTATGCAAATATAGTCCTTCACAAAAATCCATCCTGTAATTTTCTACGGATTAGCAGTGATGGCAGGAGTAACGAGAATATTGAAAGGGCAGAGAAGAAATGACATTCCCAGAAACAGTCAGCACTGGCAGCCCTTTGTGTCCAAGGTTGGCACTGGGAATTTCCTGATGGGGAGCAAATTATCTGCCCAGTGGGTGGTCCTGGGGTAGCCAAGCAGGTAGGGCTCAGCAGGACACAAAATGGTAATAGGAACTATATACGCTGAAGTACAAATCCCTGTTCTAGCCTAACCCCCAGGAAGTCTGTAGGCAGGAAAGCTCTGGAACTATGGTTTTGGAAAGAACAGAAGGATAAGCAAGTCTGGAGGCAACATGATGGGATTATGAAGAAAAAAGTTGTCCTTCCCACTTTACATTGTCCTCTCCCTGCCAGTCTTACCCTTTAATTCCTTAATTCGGTGTCAAGAAAATAACTCTAGCCTCCTTGAAAGCTGGCTAGAACATCCTGGGAAAAGACTATAGAAGTTATCACCTCTAAAATCTGTCACCTTAGAACTGGTGACTACAGGTGAGGAAAATTTTAAGAAATTCAGATGAAGGTTTAGTGGCTTAAAATAGCAGAGAATTATTTTCTTGCTGTTCTGGAGATGAGAAGTCTAGCATGGGTCTCTCCGAGCTAAAATCAAGATGTCGGCAGAACTGCCTTCCTTCTAGAGGATCTATGGAGGAAGCCATTTCCTTTTTCAGGTTCTAGACCTGCATTCTTTGGCCAGTGCCCCATCCCATCTTCAAGACTAGCCATGGCCACTGGTGTTTTCTCTCATGTGACATGTCTTTGAAATTGACTCCTTTGCCGCCGCCTTTGATTTTTTAAGAATCCTTGAGATTACACTGAACCTACATAAATAATCCAATATAACATTCCTATTTTAAGGCCAGCTGATCAGAGTAACATAAATTCCATTTGTAGACCTTAATCCCCCGCCTTGCCATGTGTGTATGTGTGTGTGTGTGTATATGTGTGTGTGTGTGTGTGTGTGTGTATAATTTGTTTACATTTATATTTATTTATGTATTTTTTCTGGGGACTTTTTTCCACGGATGTCTTTGGAGGGACCATTATCATACTTACCACAGCTTCCCTTTGCAATTTTGGGTTGGTCGCTGATTGAGGGCATGTGCAGTGCGAGGAACTGTCTATAAATAAATATGTGCTAAATGATTGAATTAAGCAGTGGGTAAGGAAGTGTTAATATTCGGCTTCCTGACCTAACTTTATAAACCCTGGAAATATACGTAGTTAGTAAAGCCGCTGGATTCACACCCACACAACTGACAACAACCCTCCAGAGACCGGGTGCTCCATCTTGCAGAAAGCTTAGCCATGTTTTCGGCTTCCCTTCTGACTCTGGTGGCCTCAGCCTCTTGGCCCCTCCCAGATTTTAGGAGTCTCCGACCTGAATAGGAAAGCTTGTTTCCTAGCTTCTCCACATAATCAAGACCCTCAATTATGCAGACCTTGTCCTCTCACAGCTCTACCCTTTACATTGTTTTAATCACCTTGATTCAAGATGTTTCTTAAAAAAAAAAAAGAATCCATGTATTTATTCTAAGTAATTAACCTCTTTCCCATTTATTCCAGTGTTTAGACTTAGGAGTAGTGACTTGAATGAGGTTGGTAGGTCACTGTCAAGTTTTTATTTACTGGACTCCTCTGGAAAGCATTGAGCTATTCTAGACTCAGATTTATTTCCCTATTAGGTTGTGTGAAATTCTGACAGCTGCAAAAATAATTATGAGGCTAAAATAGAACATAAATACATGTGTAGAGCAAAAACATTTTATCCTTCCTCAATTAAAAGAAATGATTTGCCCTTTCCTACTAGAGGCTATTAAAGACATATTTAACTCCGCGTGTTCTGTGGGGGACAATTTGATCAATGGAGATTTTGCCGGAAGTGTGCACTCCCAAACTGGTTTTCTGTCACTAGGCACTTATGTCCAAAGCTACCTCATTTAGGTTGTTAATTTTTAATATTAGCCTAATTGAAATACATACCTCAAATGCTGTACTTTTTGGTCTAATTCTATCATTCAACCCATTTCCTTTGCTATGTTTGCTCTAAAACAGAGGAAATTATGTAAACATCTGGCTACAGACCATGACAGTCATTAATCTCAATATGTTTGGCACCCCATTCATTAAAGAATTGCAGTTGGCCCAAAGTTACCCAACAATCACTGACAAAGTTAATTAGAAGTTACATATTCCCACACCTTCCGTTCTCAGTCTCCAATGAGCATGCTTACCAGCATCTACCTCCCAGCAGTGACATTGACTATAAGTAGTACAAGCTAACACTGATTCAGTTTGAGGTCTTTCTGCAGATCAAGCTCTCTGTGATACCTTGAGTACATTTTCACTTAATTCCCTATATTCTTAGGAGGTATGAATTATCGTCCCATTTTATAGGTAAGGAAACTAGGGCTTAGAGACTGTTAGTAATTTGCTATCATACACTGAGAAATGGCAGAGCCAGACAATTAATTTTATAGAGCTAAGTAATGCCAAAACCCAGATTCTTGACCTCTTATCTAACTCTTAGTGATATGTTTACTATAATTAAAATAGGACATGAATAAAGATTATAATCAGAATTATTTTTCATAATAAAATTGGAAAATATATTTGTGGAATAAAATTCTTAAACATTATTTTGCAATGTTCCTTAGCTAATTCCTTGCTTTGTAGTATTATCTATAGCCTTTTTGCTATTAGAATCCATGTGATTTTCCATCTTCGTCTTGGACTTTCCAACTCAATGCCCACACTTCACGGTGTTGTTCTGTGATGGTTAAACTTGTACTGTCATTATTGGGGAATGGGGGCTCCTCTATACAAATTTTTAATGGTTCTCATCTATCAGTGATGACAGTTTTCAGTTCTGGCTCTCTGCTCTCTAGTTTGCCTGGGTATTCCTTCCTGAGTATTCCTTGCTCCCTGGGTATTCCCTGCTTCTTGTGAATCTGTACCCCATCTCCAGGCTCTTTTGCCACTCCATTTTGTCCTAATTTTTTTTTTTCGTTTGTCTGCTTGCATCCCATCTTTCATGGCCAAGTCCCGGTCAGCTGTTACCCTCTGCTACTCTCTCGTCTTAATTCAACAAGCATCTATTAAGGGCCTATTGTATTTGCAATTCTAGGTTCCACCTGCTGTGCTCCAATCTTTCCTCCTTTTTTTTTTTTCATCTCTTTTTCTCACTTTTCTGTGGCTGCACCATTCTTTCTTTAATCAAGCCCCAATAAGCAGAAAGTAGGGGTGAGGAGTCTGCTTGTGTATGTGTATATATATATATCGGGAGCAGGAATTGTGGTCCCTGGCTGTGTAGACATTCGTGTGGCTTCTCCATCCCTCTGTTCTTCTTCCCTCAAGTCCATAGTATACTTTTCAGAAGAAGGTCCAGGATCATTGCCAACAACACTGAGCTCAAGCCAGGAAACCAACCCACTGTAACATTCTCATCGACAACATCATCATTAGAATCAAAGAGGTTAATACTGGCAGGAAATCTGATGTGGTAAATAACTCTTTTCTCTCAAATAAGAAAATGTACAGTATCTCATAAGGTAGAACAAATTTTATATAACTCCGTGCAGATCTTTCTTTCACACACTTCAATAATGCCTGCCTGTATCTTATTCAGGGATTCCATTATTTCATAGAAGAATTGCATTTGTAAAAAATCACTCTTTGAAATTTTTATTTATTTATTTTTAATTCCAGTATAATTAGCATTCAGTGTTATATAGTTTCAGATGTGCAATGATGATTCAACAGTCCTATACATTATGCAGCACTCATCACAAGTGCAGTCTTAATCCCTTTTATCTATTTCACCCATCCCCCCACCCGTCTTTCCTCTGGCAGCCACCAGTTTGTTCTCCATAAAAAATATTGCTCTTTCATAAAATATAATGGCTCTAAAATGAGATGCCCTATCTATTCATTCATTTATCCAACAGATATTTATTACGTCCCTTTTATGGACAAGACAGAGTGTTAGGCATTATTGATGATAGAGAAACATCTGCCACCCACTTCAATATTTTTCTTAGAAACATCCCTGCTTATAAAACCCCCTGAGAGGTAGATCTAAGTGTTTGCCCAATATTACTGTAGATACTCCATTTGCTACTGGCTGGTCCTTCCTTCTTCATGTTTACCCTTTGGCTCAGAGGAATCTAAATGGCTAGCTATTACTCAAGAGTGACTCTACTCCCATAAAGTGACTTCTTCCCTAGAGTAAATTATGGCTTAGGAGAGAGAGGATAGTAACATCTGTTCCTTTTCTTAGGGCCTCAAATTATGGCTCTGCTATTTCTTGTAGGAGTAGCAACTAATACAAAGCTTCCCTGGCACCTCACAAAGCCGGCCCATAAAAGAAATGAAGGATGGCTCAGCCTTTGAGGGTGTTCTCCAAGATAAGGGCAGGCGTCGTTTCAGAAAAGTCAAAAAGGTGCTAACAATGTAGGAAGAAGAGGCCTTTGTAAGACTGAATGAAGGTGGACTAGGATGGAAAAAGCTACTGTAAAATTATTTGAAAAGCTTTCCTTCTCTGCTGAGTGGCCCACTCAGAGAACACTTGAGCTTGTAACAAACCACAGGAAGGACCTACTGACCACAGGTCATAGGCACAGCTCCCCACTGCCCCTTGGACCAAGACTTCTGGGAAAAGAGAAGGAGTTCTTCTCAAATCTTCAGCTTCTTCACTGGCAACTACCATTGCTCAGTAATTCTGAAAGCCAAACAACCCCCCTTCCTCCCCAGCTCAAGCATAGTTCCCGTCTGACCCCTCCATCTGCACTGATCTTTCTTTTTCTGGACTGTTTCAGCCCTCACACTTCACCACTCACTAATACATAATTTTAAATGATCTTATTCATCATCTCAAATCCTTTTGGGGCATAAGTCAAGGTATTGTTTTATGTTGTCTGTTGTTTCATATGTGCTAATCTTCTTTCTTCAGATTAGTAACTCTCCGAGGGCAGAACAAATACATTACAAGTCTTAAAAGCTGGTGGGCATCTTATTTCCTAAATTAAAATTTACCTCATTATGGGCCTACAAGTAGCATATAAGAACCAACTGGACACAATATTCTTTTTCTTTTTTTTTTTTCCAGATAGAATATGCTAAATTTTAGATGTCTCTGAACATCCATTTGGTCACTATTGTCATGTTTCCTGGGGTCGTATTTTCACACTGAAGCCAGCATATTGCTGGGCCCTGCAATGGTCTACTGGGGGATGCAAACCATCTAAAAAATATATTTCAGGGAACTTCTGGTTTCCAGTTCCACGTGTAAGGAGCTTAGCAATCACCATTCCATCCTAAAAAACAAATAACAACTCTTCTTGAATCTGTAAAAGAGAGGAGGACATAAGACCGAGCCCTGTGCATGGCTGGAGAGACAGGTGAACACAGGAGTCATAGCTTACCAGAACAGAGACTCGGGAGCAGAAACTGCTTGGGGAAGCTGTACCAGGTTAGAAAAATCTTAAATGTAATTGATGAATTGCTGAGGATAGAATGTAGATAAGCCTGAAAGTTAAACATTTTAAAGGGACCCAGTCTTCTGTGAGTTTTACTTCCAGAAGCTTAATCAAGTTCTCACAGTAAATTACAGAGAAAATTCCCCTCCTGCTTCTGGCAGGGCTAGGAGAAAAGGAACTATTTTGAAATATGACAGAGCACTCTGTTCTTCTTAACAAGGTCTGCTCTCAGGAGAAACTAACTAGAACCTAACCTGCTGGGGTATTATCAGAGCTTAACTCATCTGGGGGAAGGAAAATACCCAGGTCTGTCTCACTTTAGCCTTTCATGTAGGAGAAGGAGAATAATCAACTGTGGTCTACCCTAGCCATCTTGTCCCAGCTAAGGGGGGAGGAAAAAAAAAAACCTGAGAATCAGTTGTGATACTCACAGTCCAAGGGCTCATTAAGAAAATTACACCTAATCATAGGACTACAGACCACTTCCTCTCTCCCCACACCTGACAGCCACATTACTAAATGTCCTTTTACCTGGCACATCATGCTGGATTATCAAGACAAAATTACAAGGCATGCTAAAAGTAAAACAAAACAAAACCCACAATTTGAAGAGATAGAGCAAACACTGGAACCAGACATGGTAAAAAAGTTGGAATTATAAGACAGGAAATTTAAAACAACTATGATTAACATGCTAAGGACTTTAATGGATAAAGTAGACAGTGCACAAGAACAGATAGGCGATGTAAGTGGAGAGAGAAGAATTCTAGGAAAGAACCAAAAAGAAATGCTAGAGATCAAAAACACTGTAACAGAAATGAAGAATACCTTTGATGGGCTTATTAGTAAAATAGACACGGCTTAGGAAAGAATCTCTGAACTCAAGGATATATCAATAGAAACCTCTAAAACTGAAGAGCAAAGAGAACAAAGATTGAAAAAACAAAATAAAAACAGAACATTTCTGGAAGCTGAGAAGTCCAAAATCAAGGCACAAGCATGGTCACCTTCTGATGAAAATGCCCTTCCTATTTCACAGTCAATGCCTTCTCACTGTGGCCCCATGTGGTGGAAAGGGCAGGGTATCTCTGTGGGTTTCACTTACAAGAGTATTAATCCTATTCATAAAGATTCCACCCTCCTGACCTAAGCCCCGTCCAAAGGTCTCACCTCCAATGCCATCATCTTTGAAGGTTATGATTTCAACCTATGAATTTGGAATGGACACAAACATTCACATCATAAAAGAGATTAAGTAGGAAAGAAAGAAGGAGGACACTAATGACTAATAACAGAAATGAGACATCACTACAGATGTTGTGGACATTAAAGGAATAATAAAGGAATACTATAAACAAATCTATGCCCACAAAATTTGATAACAAATTTGGCAACCTAGATGAAATATGCCAATTCTTTGAAAGATGATCTGCCAAAATTCATACAAGAAGAGAGAGAGATTTGAATGTATCTATTAAGGAACAAAATAAATAATGAATAACCTTCCAGAATAAAAAGCACCAGGCCAAATGGGTTCACAGGTACATTTAACCAAACATTTAAGAAGCACATTATACTATTTTTCTGCAATTTCTTTCAGAAGCTAGAAGTAGAGGGAATACTTCCTAACTCATTCTATGAGGCCAGCCTTACCCTAATACCAAAACAGACAGACATTACATAAAAATAAAACTACAGACTAATGAACATAGATGTAAAAATCTGCAACAAAATATTAGCAAATTGAATACACAGTGTATAAAAAGGATTATGGTGCACAACCAAGTGGGATTTATCCCAGGTATGCAAGACTGAGTCAACATTCAAAAATCAATTAATGTAATTAATTCATCATATCAACAAGCTCTAAAAGAAAAATCACATCATCATATCAAGTAATGCAAAAAGAGGCATTTGACAAAATCCAACATCAGTTCATGATAAAAACTCTCAGTAAACTAGGAATCGCATATTTCTACAATGTGACAAAGATTATCTGTAAAAAAAACAGAGCCCACAACATGTTTGATGGTAAGAAAGTGAAAGGTTTCTTGGTAAGATCAGGAACAGGCCAGGAGGTCTTCTCTCACCATTCCTTTTCAACATCATACTGAAAATTATTGCTAATGCTATAAGACAACAAGAGGAAATAAAATTGTATAGTATGCAAAGAAAGAAATAAAACTATCACTGTTCACAGATGACATGACTGTCTACATAGAAAATTCAAATATTTGACAAAAATCTCCTGTAAGCTAAAAAGCAATTATAGCAAGCATACAGGGTTAATATGTTAAAGTCATTTATTTTCCTACATATAAGCAATGAACAAGTAAAATTTGGAACTCAAAACACAATGCAATTTATATTAGCTCCTCAAAAATTAAGTACTTAGGTATAAATCTAACAAAATATTACAAGATCTATATGAGAGAAGCTATAAAACTCCAATGAACAAAATTAAAGAACTAAGTAAATGGAGAGATATTTTATATTCATTATTAGGAGGACTCAATATTGTCAAGTTGTCAGTTCTTCCCAACCTGATCTACAGATTCCATGAAATCTCAATTAAAATGTTAGTGAGTTATTTCATGGATTTTGACAAACTGATGTTAAAGTTTATGTGAAGAAGCAAGGACCCAGAATAGCCAACATAATGTTGAAGAACAAAGTTGGAGGACTGACACTACTCAACTTTACATCTTACTAAAAAGCAAGAGTAATCAAGACAGTGTGGTATTGGTAAAGGGATAGACAAATAGATCAACAGAGCATTAGAAACCTCAGAAATAGACCTCATAAATATAGTTAATTGATCTTTGACAAAACAACAAAAGCAACACAAAGGAGACCAGTCTTTTCAACAAATGGTAGGAAGACAATTGCCCATCCACATTGACAAAAAAAAAAAAAATAATAAAATAAAATAAAAATCAACCTAAACACAGACAGAATTAACTCTTCATAAAAATTAATAACATAGGAGAAAACCCAAATGACTTTGGGTATAGCAATAACTTTTTAAATATAACACCAACAGCACTCTCCATCAGGAAAAATGATAAGCTGGATTTCATTAATCTGCTCTGCAAAAGACACTGCCAAGAAAGTGAAGAAATAAACACAGAGTATGAGAAAATGTTTGCAAAAGACAGATCTGGTAAAGGACAGTTGTCCAAAATCTACTAAGAACTCTTAAAACTCAACAATAAGAAAACAAGCAACCCAATTTAAAAATGGACCAAACAGTTGGTATAGCTACTTTGGAAAATAGTGCAGAGATTATTCAAAAAATTAAAAATAGAGTTACCTTATGACCCAGCAGTTGCACTACTGCGTATTTACCCTAAAGTTACAGATGCAGTGAAAAGAATGGCCATATGTACCCCAATGTTCATAGCAGCAAATGTCCACAATCGCCAAACTGTAGAAAGAACTGAGATGTCCTCCAACAGACAAGCGGATAAAGAAGATGTGGTCCATATATACTTTGGAATATTATTCAGCCATCAGAGAGGATGAATACCCACTTTTGCACTGACATGGATGGGACTGGAGGAGATTATGCTTAGTGAAATAAGTCAAGCAGAGAAAGTCAATTATCATATGGTTTTACTTACTGTGGAACATAAGGAATAGCATGGAGGACATCAGGAGAAGGAAAGGAAAGGTCAAGGGGGGGAAATCAGAGCGGGAGACAAACCACAAGAGACTGTGGACTCTGAGAAACAAACTAAGGGTTTTGGAGGGGAGACGGGTGGGGTGATGGGTGATCCTGGTGGTGGGCATTAAGGAGGGCATGTATCGCATGGAGCACTGGGTATGTTGCATAAACGATGCATCTTGGAACACTGAAAAAATAAAATAAAATTTAATAAATAAATAAAAGTACAATTCAATGTTTTAAAATATGAAGGTTGATGTAAAAATTATATGTAACAATCTCATTTCAATATGATTTAGGCACAGCCATACAATAAGTTTAATTTCCCTATAAATATTTTAATAAATATGTCCAAAATATAAAAAAATAAAAAATCTGTTTGTAGTCGTACATCAATAATGTTTGATTATTTACCATGGAATAAAACCAATGTTCCTAGAAGGTGGGTTTTTTTCTGTCTGTTTACTTATCTAAAAGTCTTCCTTTTTTTCTTTTTTTAAGGTATTTTCAGATTCACAGTAAAATTAGGAGGAAGGTAAGGAGATTTCCCATATACTCCTGCTCCTACACATGCATTGTCTCCCCTGTTATTAACATTCCCCACCAGGGTGGTATGTTTGTTACAACTGATTAATCTACATGGATCCACCATTAACACCCAAAGTCCATTGTTTACCTTTAGGTTCACTCTTGGTGCTGCAGATTTTATCGGTTTAGACAAATGTATAATGACATGTATTTATCATCATGGTGTCTTACAGAGTACTTTCACTGCCTGAAGTATCATTTATGTTCTGCCTATTTATCCCTCCCCCTCACCACCAACCACTGATCTTTTAACTGTGGCCATAGTTTTGCTTTTTCCAGAGCATGGTGTAATTTTCAGATTGACTTCTTTCGCTTAGTAATATACTCTTAAGTTTGTCCCATGTCTTTTCATGGCTTGATAGCTCATTTCTTTCTAAAGTGTTGAACAATATTCCATTCTTTGGATGTACCATTTACCCATTCACAGGCTGAAGGATATCTTGGTTATTTCCAAGTTTGGCAATTATGAATAAACTTGCTGTAAACATTTGTTTGTAGGTTTTTGTGTGGACATAAATTTTCAACTCCTTTAGGTAAGTATCAAGGTGGTATAATAAAATTATATGTAGTTTTGTAAGAAACCACCAAAGTATCTTCCAAGGTAGCTGTACTATTTTATGTTCTCACCAGCAATGAATGAGAGTTGATATTTTAAAAAGCAGAATATTCACACTATTTCCTGAGATAAAACTCTATTTGTTGAGATTTGGTCATTTGAAGGCCTCTCAGACTCCACAAACACCCTCCCTCATGTCTGCACCAAGCTTTTCCTGGAGTCCACACTCCTCTATTCCTCTGACAGGAGGGTGAAGAGCAAAGTGTTGGTTAGAATTTATTGACAGATTGACTCATTCTTTTTCAAATTTCAGAGCAGCTACAGGAAGTTGAAGTCAAATCTTTCAGGTGGAACAGCAATGACTTTTCTGACATCAGAGAAGTCCTACTAGAGAAATGTTGTATGTGACTACCTTATCATGCATCCCTCATAAGTAAGATAGTTTTAAGAATGAGGACATGGGTATTGAGGGCATGTATTGCATGGAGCACTGGGTGTGGGGCATAAACAATGACTCTTGGAACACTGAAAAATAAAATAATGTAATAAAAATAAATAATAAATAAAAATTTGGAAAAAAAAAAGAATGAGGACATGATTCAAGGAAAGAAGGAGTCTTGGAGGGTTGGAACAGGAGGAATAACAAGGCACATTATGATAAAAAATCAAGGGCTGAGCACAGCTCAGAGAGACTAGCCTCCAAAGAAGCAAACACACTCAGGCAAAGGAACAAGCAAGTCCTGTTTTCCCTCCCAACTCAAATCTCCAAGAAACAAGCGTTTGGTTTTTTTGTCTTCCTTGGGCTTTGTTTTTGTTTTTGTTTTTGTGCCTCAGAAAGGACCAGAAAAATACAGTGGCTCGGGTGAAACCTTTATGTCAGTGGGAAAGACAAAACCGAAATTAACTACCTTGGCAGTGTTCCCCTCAGCAACTCCCAACCACAGAACAGGTACACTCTCTTGTTTCAGAAAATCCCTGCCAAACACAAAATCACTGAGCCAAATTTTCCAAGTGGAACATGAGTTAACACTAAACCTCATAATTCAAAAATTTGCAAGTTACCACATCTTCCCCCTTAAAACTAGGTCCCGTGACTTACACTAATAGGGGCTTTGCTTCAGTTTTCGTATGAAGAGACTTGTTGATGACACCTATCTGTGCAACATAGCCCTGAGCTCTCTACATCATCTCTAAGTAGGATTACAACATATTGGGAGGGGGATGTAACCCATCCAGGTTCTTCACATTCACAGCCACGGATGCCCAGTGGACCTGCGTTCTCAGAGCTGGCATCCTGGATGTGTTAGTCTTCCTGATCACTAAGGAATTCACCCAGGTTGTCAACTTGCCTGGCCGAAATTAGTCCTTCAAGGAATAGTACTGCCCAGCCTGGGTCTCAGAGACAGGTGGCAGAGAGGTGTGAAGAGGGAATGCAGTAGCCTGAAAAAACACAGGGTGGGATGGGGGTAGGCAGAGGAAGACAGTAGCCAAGCCAGCCTGTGCTCTCCTCGCCCCCCCTCAGGCATTGAACAGTTATGCCCTGGGAATATCTTAGGGATCATCTAGTCCCTGACTCTCCTCATACAGAAGTAGAAGCTGAATCCCAAAGAGGTTGAAGGACATACTAAAGGCTGGACAACAAGGTACTTGTGAGGGATGGGAGTAGAACTGACTTCTCTTTTGCTTTTGGAGGGAAATGCTCTCAATATGCCAGACACTTTCCTAGATGCTTTGCATAATTTATCTTTTTAAACTTCACAAAACTGTGTGGTAGGGAATTTCATCGTTCTTTTTTTTTAACATTTTTTAGAAGATTTGATTTATTTATTTGAGAGAGAGAGAGTGAAATAGAGCACAAGCAGAGGGGGAAAGGGAGAAGCAGGCAGGGCTCGATTTTAGGACCCCAGATCATGACCTGAGCTGAACGCAGAGGCTTAACTGACTGGAACCACCCAGGTGCCCCAATCTCATCATTTTTATGACCCTGCTTTATGAAGAAGGATACAGATGCTGAGAGGTAAGTTAAATTTGAATCCACATCTGCCTACAAAGCCCCTGCTTTTTCCCCTATGCACCAGATGCCCATCACCTACTCAGCAACATCTATGACATTTTCCCCAGAAAGCAACACAGGGGCAAAGAACTGGGCTCCTACTGCTGTGTGGACAGTGGTGAAGGGGCAGGATGCTATCCCTAGGGTTGCTAGTTGCACCTAAGAGCATGTTAATGGGTAGGAATAATATAAATTGATGTTTAAGTTTCCACCAGGGTGACCAGAACCGTCCTGTGTTAAAGAAATAACTTTCTCAACCTTGTTGGAATGTAAAGACATACTCTGAGCTCCTGATAACCAAATACTTTGATGTGCTTACTGGAGAGCCTATAAAAAGGTAGATACATATTCAGTAGACCTGCAGGCAGTTCAGAGATTCTGCATTTCTACAAGCCCCCAGATGTTTCTGATGCTGTCAGTCCATGGACCACACTTGGAGTAGCAAGACTTTGGGCCAAATCCAATTCATGAATAAGGGACTATAATTGGAAGTGTTAATTAAGCTGGAGCACTTTATTTGTTTTGCTTTTAATGGGGCTGACCCCTATATAGGTTCTAGTCTTCTGTTTGGAGATTTCTTTAGCTTCCAGGGCAATGAGCCATGGCCCACACCTGATATTCCATCTTCTTCCATTAAACTTCTTCATGTAAACTCTGCAAAAACATTAACTTTCAAAGCTCAACAAGCAAATTCATTTCCATGCTTTTGGGTATAAGTGTGCCAGATGGTGGCAGTTTTTCTTCTCTTTCCAGCAAGGAAACCAATGTTTGACAAGTTCCATGAATAAAGTCTGGCTGAGCAGGGTGTCCCCTTCTAGAAGCTTTCCCCTTCTTCTCCTATAGGATGAGGGCTTTCAACCCCACCTTCTTAATGAACCCTTCAGTTGAACATACCACAGCAACCACCAATTCTCCTTATAGTTTGTGTCTTCTTTCCACATTTGACCTGTAAGATCCTCTCACTGACCCATCTTTTGTTGTTCTTCATCTTATCTTCCCAACCAAATTCCAAGCTCCTTGAGGGCAGAGTCTCTAATGTTGCTTTGTGTCTTGCTTCAACGCCTAGCCCTCAATGCCTTGTCTTGTACTCAAATAACGGGCTAAATATTTATCTCCTAATTCCCTGAAAGTTTTTTTACTATTGTGTGAGAATATAAA